>PVKU01005904.1:0-114122 GCA_004027475.1 Anoura caudifer | reverse complement strand
TGGAGTTTATCTTGCAGCCCTATTGCTATGCAAAACAACTCAATGGCCCTGCTCCATTTGTCCCTTCCCCCAACTCATACCTGTGGGAGAAGGGGTGAGGACATCTTATATGTCCCTCTAACATTTCCTGGACACCGTGAGTTCTGGGCCCCATTCCAACTCCCTTTTGGGGCCCCCCTCTTGGCTGCACCCTGTTACACCTCCAGGTTGGAGGTTCAGGGCTGCGAGATTTCCAGTTCCCCAGCCTGACAATCTAGGTACTCCATAACTACCACCAAACTTCCTGAGTAATACACTTACTTCCCTGTATATCCTCATTCAATGATTCAACAGCCTTTGTTGATCTTAGTGAAATGCACACTGTCTTTAAGCCTGTGATGGTTTAAGAGTAGTGCACAGAAGGGATTTCTGAAAAAATTCTATTCTGTGGCTTAAATATTTATGACATTAATGTTTAATGTGGCTGCACAGTAAGTTTCATTGGGTATTCTTTGTGTCTGTTTTCTAGTTCTGTGCCAAAGTGTTACAGAACAGACCCAAGGTGTGTACAATATACTGCTACCGAAAGGGACCCCCACTAGGTTCGCTATGCCTGCCACCAGAGTAAAGATGTCTCTCACTGCCAGAGATTTGTGAAAAGGAAAGGAACTATTTATTTAAAAGCTATACAGACTTAGAGTAGTGACTTAATGTCTTCATTAAAATACTAAAGTCCTTTAGAATACCCACAGATGCACACAGTACTTCCTTTTCCTTCTGCCCTAATCTGGGGTACTGTATCTCAGGAAAAGAAGTAGAAGTCCATGATTCGGGCTCCCAGGCACCATCAGCTGTGTCACCACCAAAATCTCCAGTTAATCCAAAGCTGTGTGGCACCTTCTCACAGCCCACCACTAAGAGTCCTTTCACCCCTTTTCTTCCAGTTAAAGTCTCTCCTGCTTCTTACGCCACGTGGCAAAAGGGAGCCCCCAAAGCCATGTGGTCCTGACTCTCGCCAAAGCCACAGAGTCCCCACTCTGCCAAAGCCTCGTGGTTCTCCCTCCGTATGGCTGTCATGCCTGGGTTTAAATCCCCATGCCAATCTTCCTCTGCAACCCCATTTCCAACTCCTCCACACCTGCTAGCATTCCTATATTCTTCCAGCTTTACTGGGCTGCCATAGTAAGTCTGGGCAGGTGTGGCTCCATGGCATAGAGCCAATCTTCTCCAAGCTCTCACACAGGTGCTGTAACCAGGGGGAGCTGCCTCCCAGTTACATCTTTTTTTTTTTTTTTTTTTAAGATTTTATTTATTTTTATAGAGAGGGGAAGGGAAGGAGAAAGAGAGGGAAAGAAACATCAATGTGTGGTTACGTCTCACATGGCCCCCACTGGGGACATGGCCCGCAACCCAGGCATGTGCCCTGACTGGGAATTGAACTGGCGACCCTTTGGTTCTCAGCCTGCGCTCAGTCCACTGAGCTACACCAGCCAGGGCCCCAGTTACATCTTGAGTGGAAGTCACTTCCATCCCCCTGGCTCAAAGCCACAGCTATTCAACATATCCATGAAACCAGTTAAAGGTTATAGATATGTTAAATGATCATTCCAGAGGTTAGCTGCAAAACTATTGTTATACAACACAGCTCTGGATGTCCATGCTCCATGTGTCCCATTCACCCAGCCCAGCTCAGACTTGTTGGGGTGAGGACATCCTATATATATTTTTCTAATATTTCCTGGATACCTTGAGTTCTGGATTCCATTACAAATCCCTATTTGGGGCCCCCCTCTTGGCTGTACCCTGTTACAAAAGGAAGCAGAACGGCTTCTGGGGTCCTAAAATGCAAGCATCACACTCTTGCCACAGGCAGACAGGCACTAAAAAGAACCAACTGGAAGTCAGAATGGTGGACTTGAGTCTTTCACATGTCTGGACTGGCTTTAATTTTTTTTTTTCAGTGGGATACACATTTTCATCCGTGGATGGCATGCTTGGAATGCAGATTGTGAATACTTGGGTTGGCTACAAGGCCTGCAGCAAAGAGGTTTAAGCAAAGGCAGACCTCTTATCCTGAAGATTTCCAGGCAATTATGACAGCATAGCTCATGGACCAAGTTGAAAGGCAGCTAGATGGATTCTCATGGGCTAGAAGATCAAATAACTTTAAATTTTAATAAATTTTTATTAACCAAAAAAAAAAAGAGAAACAAATGTATACTTTCTTTGAAATTAGCCAAAATTTTTAAAAATGTATTTTAAAGATTTTATTTTTTTAGACAGAGGGGAAGGGAAGGATAAAGAGAGGGAGAGAAACATCACTATGTGGTTGCCTCTCATGTGCCCCGTACTGGGGACCTGGCCCACACCTAGGTATGTGTCCTGACTGGGAATCGAACCAGCGACCCTTTAGTTCGCAGGCTAGCACTCAATCCACTGGGCCACACCAGTCAGGGCTTTTTCCTGACTTCTAAATATTGCAGGGCAGAACAGAACCTTGGTCCTCATTTCCCCAACACACTTACTCCCTGGGTAAGTTAATCCAGTTTCAGAACCTTAAACATTTATACAGCTGTGATCTCACCACTGGCCTCTAGACCCATACACCCAACAGTCAGCTTGGCTCCCCTCTTTTATGTCTGGGAGGGATTTCCAATTCAACTAGTCAAAAAAGTACTCTTTCTTCCTTACCACTCACGTACTGCTTTCTCAGTGTTTCTCATTTTAGTAAAGGACACCAACATTTGCCTAGTTGCTCAAGTCAACATCCCAGGGGTCTTCCTTTATTCTTCTTTACCTCATATTCCTCATTTAGTTCATCCTTTCAGCTCTGTCTTCAAAATGTATCCTGAATCTGACCAATTCTCACCATCTTATTATTTCTACCATTATCTAAGCCACTACTACCTCAAATATGGTTTACTCTGTTTCCTAAGCAGCCACAGATGCAGTCTGGATGCCTGTGCAAGGCCTGGCTTATTCACTACAACCAAAGGCCTAACCCTCAACTTGACTTTTGTTGGAAATTGTTAACTCAGGGGAGCTTACTAGCATTTATATACTCAAAAAAGACTTATATAGAATTGACTTATATAGACTTATATAGACTTATATAGACTTATATAGAATTAGCCCTGGACAGCTAAGTTGGTTAGAGCATCATCCTGATTGATACACCAAGGTTGTAGGTTCAATCCCCAGTCATACAATAATCAACCAGCAGCTCTGGCTGGTGTGGCTGAGTGATTTGAGCGCCAGCGTGAGGACTAGGGGGTTACTCGTTCAGTTCCATCAGGGTGCTCACCGGAGTAGCAGGCCAGGTTTCCCAGTTGGGGGCCTGCAAAAGGCAACTGATTGATGTATCTCTCACACATGGATGTTTCTTTCACTCTCTTTCTCTCTTCCCCTCTCTCTAAAAAAGTAAATGAATAAAATCTTTAAAAAAAAAAAAAAAAAAAAAAAACAACCAGCCCTGGCTGGTGTGGATCAGTGGATGGAATACCTGCCTGCGAACCAAAGGGTATCTGGTTCAATGCCTGGGTTGCAAGGCAGGTCCACAGTAGGAAGCAGATGAGGGGCAACCGCACATTGATGTTTCTCTCCCTCTCTTTCTCTCTCTCTAAAAATAAATGAATAAAATCTTAAAAAAAAAATCAGTCCTGGCTGGTGTAGCTCAGTAGACTGAGCATGGGCTACCAACCAAATGGTTGCTGATTCAATTCCTAGTCAGGGCACATGTTTGGGTTGTGGGCCAGGTCCCCAGTGGGGGGTGTTTGAGAAGCAACCACAGATTGATGTTTCTCTCCCTCTCTTTCCCCTTCCCTTCTCCTCTCTCTAAAAATAAATAAATAAATTATTTAAAAAAATTAACCATTGAATGCATAAATAAGTGGAACAACAAACCAATGTTTCTCTCTCCCGTTCCTCTCTAAAATTAGTAAATAAAAATTAAGGGAAGGAATATAAGGGAACAAAATGATAAAGGAAAAAACAAATAGCCCTGCCTGATGTGGCTCAGTGGATTGAGCACAGGCCTGGGAACCAAAGGATCGTGATTCGATTCCGAGTCAGGGCACATGCCTGAGTTGCAGGTCAGTTCCCAGCAGGGGACACACAAGAGGCAACCACACATTGATATTTCTCTCCCTCTCTCCTTCCCTTCCCCTCTAAAGATAAAATAAATAAAATCTTTAAAAAATAATATATACATACATACATAAATAAATAAATAAATAAATAAATAAAAGCCCTGGCTGGTGTGGCTCAATAGATTGAACACTGGTGTGTGAACTGAAAGGTCACTGGTTCGATTCCCAGCCACAGCACATGCCTGGGTTGCCAGCCAGGTCCCCCATTGGGGGCCTGCAAGAGGCAACCAATCGATGGTTCTCTCCCTCTCTTTCTCCCTCCCTTCCTCTCTCTTAAAAAACAAAGCCACAAATATATATAAAAGAAAAATTAAATAAATACACAAAATTTTAAAAAGATATTAGAAAATCAATATATTAATTTACCATGAAAAAGACTACTTTTCGAAGATGGGTATGCTCCTGCCTGCCCTCCAGAACTCTCTCTTCCTGGCATTAAGGAATATAGGAGGCAAAGTGTTACTAAGAATTTTGCTTTGATGTGGAAGGAATCAGGGAAAAGGCAATAAAATGGTTCTAAGGACTAATTCACTCTGGCTGAAGGAAAGTCAAGGGGCTCTAAAGACCCCCATTCCCCCCATCAGTGATGCTCTGCCCAGTGATTCCCTCCCTTCCATAGCAATTTATACCATCTCAGTTTCTTCAGTTTGTGTCATCAGAATAATGCTCATGAAGTTGGCTCCTTAGGTATGCTCTAAGAGATAACAGATTTGTTAAAAGAGACAACAGGCTCAAAGTGGAGTCATGTGTGCTAGGTTCCACAGCAGCAAATCAAGACTTAATATGTAACCTAATTACAGTTTTGACTTTCCCCAGAGATGTGACTTTTAACCAGCCAACCTGGATTTCCTAGTCAGCAGTAGGAGACAATCCATTGATAGACCCCTTAGGAGGACAACCTTGCCTGAAATAATGCATTCTCTGCTAATAATTTTCTTTTTGTCCTGCTCCCTCTCTGCCTCTAAGAAACTTTTCCTTTTCAGCAGCTCAGTGGAGCTCCTTTCTACTTGCTAGGTGGGATGCCACCTGATTCATAAGTTCTTCAGTAAAGTCAGTAAGAGCTTTAAAATTTACATGGTTGAATTTTTGTTACTTAACAGTGTGTTCGAGTTTTAGCAGGAATGTGCTACTCGATGGACTCAGAGCAGGAGTGCTTCTTCCCTTTGACTTCAAGGACATGCAACGGTCATCCTCCCACATGACTGATTTTTCACCATCTGGAAGGGGATACGCCTTATTCCAATACTGAAGTACCTTCCTGGTTAAGACTCTTACTACATAGGCTTTGGCTTCCTGCAGCCTCCTGACTTCGTTACCCCATCAATTTTGTATATTTTACCTACTTAATCTTCCCAGTGTACTTTATTCCCCACTCCACCCCGGCTTAGAATTCTTTTCTATGTCTGCCAAGTTCAAACCTCTGGACCAAGCAATCAACATCCAACATTACCTCCTCTCTAGATCAAGTGACCCACTGGCTAAGCATCCTTGGTTCTTCTCGTTAATATGCCTTTGCTAATTAATGTTCTGGCAATGTTCCCTCCCTTCATTTCTGCCTGTTAAAATGATAAAACTTCATGGGAAAATGCCATCTCTAAAGTAATAGCTTACAACCTTTTCTAGTTTATGTCCTGTGAGTCACTTTCCAAACACCCTTGATCCCACTATTACAGAAATGTTTTTAAAATCTATTTTTCCCATATTGACATGCATCATTAAGAATAAACTGAATTTCTTTAATTAAATCACAAACTAATAAATAGAATAATTATTTTAGTGGTTTAGATTACAATAACACAGTTAAACCATAAACACAAAAGTAAGAAGTGCTAAAAAATAATAGTGGTTGTCTTTCGGTAATGGGAATATTTACTCCTTTTTATATTTTTAAAAGTTGCAATGGTGAACATGTACTAGTTTTATAAAGGAAACACATAAAACTTTTTTAATAAAAAAATACCTGGATGGCAAGTATTTTAGCTGCGGGTTCTCTAAAGTCACACCCTGAGACAAGGACTCTGGTAGGTCATTTATGTGGATGGTGATTCCAGGAAATCAGAAGGAAGGGAATGGGGAAATGAGCTTGAAAAGGGGAAAATGCCAATACATTAACTGGTTAATGGGCAACTGGATGAATCCACCTAAGGAATCCTCTGAAAAATCACAAAAAACAAACCTCAGAATTGTCCCACTAGAAGCTAGGGAGGGTCACACACTTACCCACACATCTCTGTCCCTCCATTTCTTGAGGGCTTCCCTGGAGACCATAACTCCCTCATCTCTTCCAGATTTCAGCTGCACAGAGCCAAGCAGCCTGCTGAGGAAGAGTGAAAGCCCTGGGGCAGCAAAATCTATTTATGGCCCTGATTGGTATAAGGGTCCTCTGGTCCTGAACTTTGTTCTTGATTTCTCAACTAAGCCCAACCTAGAGCAAGCAGGAAATACCAGCAAGTAAAACACTGGGAAGCAGAGAGACTTCAGAAGGCGTTTCCTCATCTCTCTGACTTCATCACATTCCTCTCAGATTCTAGAAACTTCTACCAAATGCTTCAATGCTCAATGAGACAGGGCTGAGAACTTGTCTCTAGTGGTCCAGAATGGGGCATGCCCTCTTCTTTTCCTTGGAGACCCCTCTCACTTTCCAGGTCTTTATGTATTTCAGCCTCATCCCTTTGCATCCCAAAAGGGTGCCTCTGAGCTTGTTTTTCTGGGTCTGCATTCTGTCTGTCATACATTAGCCCCTCAGGACTGTGAACCTTGAAGCCAGAAGACAAGGGTGGTCCATTTTTGGTCCTACCAAAAGGACTGTGTGCTATGGTAAGAATGTTTGTGTACCTCCAAAATTTGTATATTGAAATCCTAATGCCCAGCATGATGGTATTACTACCTAGGGCTTTTGGGAGGTGATTAAATCATAAAGATGGGACTATCATAAATGGAATTTCTGCCTTATAACAGAGAATCCAGAGAGATCCCTTTCCCCTTCTGCCATGTGAGGATATAAGTCTGTAACCTGGACAAGGGCCCTTACTCAATTATGCTGGCACCCTGATTGTGGACTTCCAGCCTCCAGAAGTGTGAGCAATAAATTTCTGCTATTTATAAACCACCCAGTCTGTGGTATTTTGTTATAGCAGCCTGACTGCACTAAGATACTAAGGCTTAGTAAATGCTCAGTGAATGTTAGTCAGAAGCATGATTCCTTCATTATTCTCTCCTCTTTCATATCTCTGTCTCTTTCACTGGACCAGACCCTTCCCCTTAGCATATGTTCATGTTCAAGTTTCCCACATAGTGAAAAACTTTCCCTCCATCCCTCCATCTGCTTTCCTCTCAAGGCATTGAACTGTCACTTTCCTTCTTAGAGTATTCTTGAGAATTCTGCCATCTTGTTCTCCAAATACTCATCTCCTCCTATACTAAATCTAGACCATCTTCCTCAGAAATAAACCAATCATTCCACAAAGTCAGCTCACCAATACCCTCATGTCAACCAAATCCAAGTTTCTGCTGTAGAGATTAGAAAGCATGAATATAAGGAGTATGGCAACTAGTAGATTATCAATGAAATGTTAGTTGTTCTTTTTTGTTTTAATTTTCCCAACATTTTACTCACTTCTGGCTCTTTTCCTGGGTGAGGAGGGGCTCCTCTTTTTTTTTTTTAGACAGAGAGAAACATAGATTTGTTGTTCCACTTATTTATTCATTCATTGGTTGCTTTTTGTATGTGCCCTGAGCAGAGATCAAATGCACAAGCTTGGTGTACGGGGATGACACTCTAACCAACTGAGCTACCCAGCCAGTGCCAATATAGTTTTATATTTCAAAGAGCTCAGGGCAAAGTTCACATGCTAAGGCTTTAATGGGAGGCTCAATAAATAATTCTCAGGGCAACAAAATATATAGTTATGTAACAGAACCACTGGGTTCTATTGTTCACCACTGATAACTGTGACTCCCATGCCAGAGTCTTATGAAAAGGAAAGGAACTATTTACTCAAGTTATACAGGTTTAGAATAATGGCAGAATTCTCCCATTAAATCCCATGCCCTATAGAAACAAAAGCACCCACAAACTCATAATCTTGCTTCCCCTTGCCAAACTAGGCCAGTCAGAGGTATTGTGTCTCAGGAACAGAAATAGAAGTCCACAGCTCTAGGATCTGTCCCCCACTCCTCAACCTTCACCTTGCTGGCTCAGTTCAGCATTCTCAGCTCCTCCCAGTCATCCCTGCTCAGCCAGCCTCCTGCTCTTCATACAAAACCACATCCTCATTGTGGGCTGATGGGGGTCTTTCTGCATCCTTTCAAACTGCATGGCCAAGACCCCCTTCTCTGCTCCCAAGCCACATGGTAAAGAAGAAAGAGAGAAAGAGAGAGCGCAAGCACGCAAGCGCACCTCTCAGGGCTCTCCTACTCTCTTTTCCACGTGGTTCAGAGCTGTAGCAGGGCTGCTACTTTTGTGTTTAAATCCTGGGGCAGATCTTCCTCCATAACCCCATTTTTTACTCCTCCCACACTGGATTACACCTGCTAGTAGCCTGGTCTCTTCTGCCTTTCTTGACTGCCATTATTAGTCCAGGTGAGTGTGGCCCCAAGATGAAGGAGCCACCTCCAAGCCTTTCTTGCAGGTGCAGCAAGCGTCCACGGCTAAGGTCCATCACCAGTTAGAGTCAGGCCAGCCAGGCAGGCACAGCTACTTAACATTAAAGTTCTTTAGATATGCAAAGTAACTCTCAAAGGCCCTGCTCAGCTTCCCCTTCCCCCAGCCATGTTAGTGGGGGAACTTCCCCATTTTGGGGGACCCTGATATTTCCTGTTATAGTTATAACCAGTCTTCTCATGTACTGGAATTTAGGAGTCATTGTGACTTTTAGGTTTTTTTTTTTTTTTTAAGATTCTATTTATTTAATTTTGGAGAGAGGAGAAGGGAGGGAGAAAGAGAGGGAGAAAAACATCAATTTGCAAGAGAGATACATTGATCAGTTGCCTCTTACACACTCCCTAACTGGGGACCTGGCCTACAGCCCAGGCATATGCCCTGACTGGGAATTGAACCAGTGACCTTTTGGTTCACAGGCCTGTGCTCAATCCACTGAGCCACATCAGCCAGGGCAGGTTTTTTTTTTTTTTTTTTTTACCCTCACAAATTTCATGGATCACGAGGTACTGCTAATTCTCCTCCTAAATATTTCTAAAATGTGTCTTTTCTAATTTATGATGAGGTGTGAGCTGCTGTCCTAGGACAGACCCTCCTTGGCTCACCTAGATGACTGCCTCCTAACATGTGTCCCTGCTTCCAGTTTTGCCCATTTACCAGCAGTCTCTTTCTTCACTACTACCAGAATGACCTTTATAAAATCCATATCTGATCATGACATAACCCTGCTTAGACCATCTCCCTGTTTTCCTCAGGATGAACTTGAAGGTTTTTGACTTAACACACAGAGCCATACTTAACACATTCCTCCTAGGGAAACTATTTAGAGTTATAACAAAGCACTTGCCAGTCCCTTAAGCAATCTTCTTTTCTTATCTCTGAATCTTTTATTGTTATTTTTTTTTTTCTGAGAAAAGCTAACACGAAGAAGACATTTTCATTGGATGAACCTAGAGGGTATTATGCTAAGTGAAATAAATCAGTCAGAGAAAGACAAATACGATATGATTTCACTTACAAGTGGAATCTAAAGTACAAAATAGCCCTGGCTGGGTAGTTCAGTTGGTTATAGAGTTGCCCCAATATTCCAACGTTGTGGGTTTGATCCCTAGTCAGGGCACATACAAGAATCAACCAGTGAATGTATAAACAAGTGGAACAATAAATTAAGGTTTCTCTCTTTCTCTCTCTCTAAAATCAATAAATTTTTTATAAAAACTAAAAAGAAAATAGAAATCTTCTTAGAGCAATGTCACTTGTTTTAACTTTTTTCCAAATTATATGCCCTAAATCACAAAATCTATTATCCAAAATTACTTTTTATGGTCTACCAGTACTTTTCAAAACAAAGATTTGGAAATGACTTGCATAAGGGTTTAGGATCTAGTCATCAGAGTAATCACTATTTCCAAGGGGCCCTTTTTTTTAGTGGCCTCAAGGTTTTTACACTGGGACAATGCATCAGAGAAGCTGGCTGAGAAGCTAAGTCTTTTGTAAAATAGGAGAAGGAGGATTGTGAAAGGGGTGGTTGGCTCTCAAGCTTCTCTATTTTAGAAAACAATACAACATTAATTAGACCCATTGCTCTGAAATTTTGGTTTTGCCTTACATGTAAGAATGCCCTGGGGCCACAAATAACAGCATAAGCCTCAGTGCTGTGGGAATCCACTGTTTACAACAATGATTCAGCTGTTAATCAGGTGGCAGTCATCAGTTGACTGTTGTTGCACTTCAGACTTTTAAAAAGTCAGACTTAAATAAATATCCTGCAGAAAAAAAGATGGAGGGAGTGCATCAGACCACGGAGAAGATGGTGGAAGGGGTGGGAGGCACAGCATGTGTCTGCCTGTTGACAGTAAGTTTTCACTAGGCTAAAATGAGTTTGAGGCATGCTAAATTTTGATTACAAAAACTGGAATCTGAGTGTCTTGGGATAGACGTCCTGAAACGATGGACATCTTGTCCGTTAGGGCACACCTGTATTGAGACAACAGGGAGTAATCCAGGGTGGTTAAAAAAATAATAAAGAGGTGGGGGCCTGAGTGCCATCAGGGGAGTAGAGAGGAGCAGGGAAGCCACAGGTGTGGGGAGAGAAAGGCAGAACTACACTGGGACAACCCTACTTCTTGTCTGCCCCTGCCAAGGAAGACATAAATGCAAAACAGAGAGGCAGGGGCTATTTGAAATTTCTAATCTGTAACTTAACAGCTGTGTGACTTTGGGGAAGCTATTCTACGTTGCTGCATCTGTTCAGTCTGTAAAATAGACTGCAAATACTTTTGAGAGGCTTCAGTCGTGCTGGTAACCTCTGTTATCCTCACCTGGATGGTAGTTACATTACAAAAAGTCACAGAGCTGTATGTTTAAGATTTGTATATTTTCTTGTATGTACACTATACTATATAGTTCAACAAAAACACATACAAGAAATAAAATTAAAAAGAACATTCTCCTTCCAGGGCTGCTGTGAAGGTTCAATGAAATCATGTTTATAAAGTTTCACACAGCCCTGGTCCAGTATTTCAGTTGCTTGGAGCATCCTCCAGATTGCACCAGGGTTGCAGGTCAACCCTCATCGAGGTACACATCATAGTCAACCAATGCATGCATAGATGAGGGGCAGCAGCGTGTTGATGTTTCTCTCTCTCAAATTACTAATAATAAAAGTCTAGGCCATGGCTGGTGTGGTTCAGTGGATTGAGTGCTGGCCTGAAAACCAGAGGGTCACCAGTTCAATTCCAGGTCTGGGGCACATGCCTGGGTTCCTGAACAGGTCCCCCAGTGCGGGGGTGTGCGAGAGAGGCAAATACACATTGATATTTCTCTCCCTTCCCCTCTCAATAAATGAGTAAATGAATGAATAAATGTCTAGCACAGCGCCTGGGGCATAAATGTGTGACCAGGGTCCATGGTCCAGGCAGAAACCATGAATTTTTTATCTCTTGGAGTCTATAGACCCAAGGTCTTCCTTTTTATGGTCAACCTTTGTGTTCCGGCTACTCTGAGCCTCAGTTTGCCTGACCAAATAAAGGGGCCAGCTTAGGTATATTCTGAACCCAGCCAACCCGACTGTAAGGGGGAAGGGAGTGAGAATTCGATTACTGAATTAGGAGGGAGTCCAGACACCAGAATAAAGTGGCTTTTGAGACTCGACTCTCCTTTCTCCAGCAGCAGGAGTTCAACTGGCCTAGAGCGAAGTAGCCGCGGCGCGCAGTGCAATGTGGGCCAGCAAAGAAGCGGCTTGATTCGTTCACTTGATTCGGTCCCACGCGCCCGGCGGCGCACGTTTCCCTGGGCCCGCGCATTCTCCAAACCTGAGCTGTCAGTTGTGTCTAACCTCCGACCGATCCGACCTTCAGCACCCAGAGGAAAAGTTGAAGATTCCTAGCTCTGGCTGCCGCCCCCAACCTCCCTCTTGGGGGCAGGGGCGGGGTCCACCTCCGGGAGAGAGTCCGAAGGCCGGGTCCTCGCCCCACCTCTGGGAGGAGCTTTCTCATCGCTGCCAGACTTAAGCCAGATCCCTGCGTTCGCTATCAGGCCGACTTCCCTGGCAGCCCACCGATCCCGGAAGTTGAAGCAGAGTGCGTTGCTAGCGGGGCTCACAACTGAGGCGGATTATACCACCATTTTCACGCTCAGTGCTCCTGCTGAGGTGAGTTTCTCCTGCTGCCGCCCCACCTTTCTGGTAGAGGAGTTGTCGTTGATCCTTCTTCCTTCAAGAGGTTTCTGCCCCAGGGATAGAGTGGAGAGCGCAGGTTCTGGAAGGGGGCCGACTTTGTTTCAGATTTGAATTCTTCGCTGTGTGATCTCGAATAAGTTCTCAGTTTCTCTGGACCTCTATTTCCACAGAGGTAAAATGAGTTCCTACCTCAGAAATGTAGGGAGAATTAAGTGACATAAAGTTTTTAAAGAGCCGGGCATATATTAGATGCTCAGTAAGCTTTAGTTGCCATCTTCCATTTTTTTTCCCTCACCAACATAGTTTTTTTTCCAGGAGATCAGGTCTTTATGAGGAATTGTAGAGATGTTTCTCAAAAACGTCGGGAGGGGATAGAGTTTGCTTACTGAGGCGCCTGCCTTGGGTTTGGGCCTTCTTTTCTGTTGCCCCAGAGCTCCGTACAGTGAGACTAGAACCCGATCTTTCACGGTAAGGGGCTTTTCTTAACTTCTCTCTTCTGCTTGAGTATAGTCAGGTCTGCAGGACCTCCTTAGAAGAGTCTTCATGGTTCTGATTGGGCCTGTTATTTTTCCTAAGGTCTCAGTTTGTTTGTTTGTTTGTTTTTCTTTTTTTGAGGGGTGGGGTACAGGAGTAATCTCAGTATCAAACTGTCTGGAGCCACTGGGATTTTTTTTTTTGGGGGGGGGGAGATGGTAAAGTTATTTGATATTTTCCAGGGATGATTCTTTCCAGATTACTCAAGAAGTAAAGGAAGAAAGCAGTGGTTTTCTCATATGCCTCTCCAGCTGTCAAGATCAACCCCCTTTGCCTCTGTGTGTGTGTTTAGTGTGTGTTTGTTATGCATATATGTGGCAGGCACCCTAGAAGAGAGGCATTCAGACAGATGACAGGCTCTGACATCAAGGGTTACCCAGATTTGTGGGGGAAATTTAAATAACAGATAACTGCAGCTGTGCATAAGCTGTAAGTACATGGGAGGAGCCAGAAGTGCTAGCTGAATGAAGGATGAGCAGCAGTTGGCCAGGTAAGAGTGGGACTTCTGAAAGTGTGCAGGGGCCTGGAATCAATTAAGTGGTGACTGACTCTGCAAAGCTCTGAAACATGGAGCCTGAAATGAGGAAAAATGAAGAATGTAGGATCCATGTTATAAAGGGTATACTAAGGAGTGTGGACTTTGTCCTGGGTAGGAGAGAACTGCTGGAAGAGTTTGAACCTAGGAATCACATGGTCAGATTTAGTTCATGGATTTTGGTGAGAGGGGCCACACTGAAAATAGAGAGATCCCTGGTGCTTATTTTTAGAGAGAAGGGAATGGAGGGAGAAAGACAGGGAGAGAAACATCTATGTGAGAAACACCCATCAGTTGCCTCTTGTATGTGCCCTGACTGGGGACCAAACCTGCAGCCCAGGCATGTACCCTGACCAGGGAGCAAACCAGTGACCTTTTGCTTTGCAGGACAGTGCCCAACCGAACCACACCTGTTAGGGTGGTACCTTTCTTTATATTTATAAGTTAAATATAAAGTTAGATCTATTAATATAAAATCCTCTGTTAATAGGATTTTTAACTCAGCCAAAGACCAAATTTTGGTAACCATTACATATATAAGGTAGCTTTTGATGTTGGCTTCTTACAAGTACAGGAGAAGATATATCATATATTGCCATGTATAATGTGCACTTTTTTTGCCCAATTTTTTTCTTTTTTTTATAATCTTTATATTTTTTCATTACAATTTGGTCCCCTTATACCTGCCTCCCCCAGCAATCACCACCCTGTTGTCCATGTCCATGAGTCCTTTTTCTTTTTTGCTCAATCCCTCCACCCCTTGACCCCCCCACCCAAATTTTTGAGGGAAAAATAAGGATGCACATTATACATGGCTAGTACTGAATCCATATGTATATATTTTTAATTCCTTGATTTATGCTTACACATTAAAAATGTAACTCTAGAAAGCAGTAACAATATCTGTGTGCAAAATAATACCCTGGAATACAATAATTGGATTTGTTTCTAAATATAAAAAAGAAATAATTGAATCTTAAAATTAAAATGAAAGTCTTTTTTCCCTGAAAGTTTGGGCCAAAGATGTAGGTGCATGTATACACAGCAAAATATGGTACTCCCCTGTCCATCACCTGTCAAAACCATAATTTGATAAAACTCAGAAATGCCTGAAATGAACTGAAATACTTTATTTATATGGATTTTTAAAGACCCTATGGTCCCTGAAGGGTGTAGCTCAGTGGATTGAGTGCTGGCCTGAGAACCAAAAGGTTGCTGGTTTGATTCCCTGTCAGGACACATGCCTGGGTTGGCAGCCAGGTACCCAGTTGGGGGCTCCCACTGATGTTTCTCTGACACACCAATGTTTCTCTCCCTCTTTTCCCTCCCTTTCCCTCTCTCTAAAAGTAAATGAAATCTAATAATAATAATAAAGAACCAATGGGTTATACTGTGGACATATTGTCAGGTGTAGTTTTAGATATGCTGAGTTTCTGATACCTATAGAACACACTGATGGAGATGTATAGAGGGAGTTGAATATAGAAAATTGGATTGAGAAGAATCAGTGCTTAAGGTGATAACTGAAGACATGAGCTTGACTAGAGAGTGAAAGAGAATTGGGGATAGAACACTGAGGGACACCAGGGTTCATGAGAGGCAGAGGAAAGGCCCATGCAGCTAGGGAACACTCATACAAATACTGCTTCCTCTTTTTCCCTTGTTTTCTAGTTCCCTGCATCCAGCCAGCAACTATAGAGCCCTCCACTGAGAAGGGAAAACTGAGCCCCATTGAGAAAGAAGACAGGTGCCAACTTGGGAATAATAAAACCTGACTCCTCATGCTACCCTCCTCCTCCTCTCCCCATACACACCCAGTTTCTCTCTTTTATATGTAGAACCTCTGCCACCATAACATAAGGTCCCGTGAGGCAGTTCCTGACAAGCCCCAAGCCTACTAATGCAGGGCTAGGCTAGAATGCTGTGGTCTCAAGCAGAAGATGAGGAACTGGCGGAGGATGACTTTCTGTCCTAGGGAAAAACATCAGTCTTATGCCTGGGCCCCTGCATTTCCTCCTTTAGAGCTCTTGTTCTTTCCAGATCTTTGTTAGGTCTTCCTACCTTTCTCCATGATTCCTCCCCCCACCCCTCCCCTGCAAGCCTCAGCCCTTTTGGTTTTCAGTTTCACCAACAAAAGAGAGGGAGAAGCAAGCATCAGGTTTCTTCTTCCTTTTTACCTTAGGCATGGTTTTCTTTCAAGCTCTCAGCCAAGTTGTGATTTCAGAGCCCTCCTCTGCTGGGAAATTTGGTTGGGGGTGGGGGCCGTTACAGGTTACTTATTTGGGGATCAAGTCCAAGAAACCAGTCACAGACCCTGGTGATAGCTGGCAGGCTAGTTCTTCCTGTGAAGTCCAGACATCCTTGCCTGATCCCTGGAAATTCTGGTAACAAAGAGTGTTGCTCTCAGCGATCTTTGTGCTTTGCTTCCCAGTGATTGAACATTTTTGTTTCAGCAGAAAGGAGTGGTAACCGTAACTGGTTATGCTAGACTATAAGATTCTTCCTGAGTCAGAAGTATTAAATAAGACACTTTTGGTGTGTAGGTGTAACAAGAAAAGACACCGGTGTTCGGGCTGCCTGTCACTACCAAATCCAATAAGCAATGACAGTGATTGAATCTTAGGAGCGCTTTATTCAGATGGCTGGTGAGCTGAGAAGATGGCGGGTTCGAACCCTAACAAACCATCTTCCCTTTTCTTTCTTGGCCGAAACTTTTATAGGGGAGGTGGGGGAGGACAAACAAGGTACGGTAAGGGCTTTGAAATTTAGTGGGGATTAGGTGAACAAAGCTGCAGCACTTGTTTTTCTGGCAGTGCAGGCCCCAAAGGTGGGGGAAGGTCTATCTCCTCCTTGATACAAAGGCCCAGATGCCTGTCACCTAGTCTTCAGGCCACCTAGTCCTCAGGCGGTAATCTCTAGCCAGCACCCCAGGAGGCCAGCTGTTTCCCAGGAGCCAGGATGCGCCAATCTGTAGTTTCTGAAACAAAAGGCTTTTAACATACACGTTACTTGCTAGACTTAATAATTTTTCCTTAAGCTAAAAGTTTCCAGGTCTTGAGTCCCCTATCATAGGTTGTACATAGAACTTGCCTTATTACCTGTTCTACCATAATATTCTTTTCTAAAAATAAAAAAGATTTTATTTATTTATTCTTAGAGAGAGGGGAAAGGAGAGAGAAAGAGCAAGAGAAACATGGATAGGTTGCCTCTCACAAGCACATGGACCTGGGACAAGACCGGGACCAGACCCTCAGCCCAGGCATGTGCCCTGACAGGGAATCTAACCAGCAACCTTTCACCAGCAACCTTTCACTTTGCGGGCCGATGCCCAACCAACTAAGCCATAACAGTCAAGGTTCTTTTTCTATTTTTATTTTTTAAGATTTTATTTATTCATTTTTAGAGAGAGAGGAAGAGAGGGAAAAAGAAGGGGAGAGGAACATTGATTGGTTACCTCTTGGGGACCTGGCCTGCAACCCAGGCATGTACCCTAGCCTGGAATTGAGCTGATGACACTTTGGTTTGTGGGATAATGGGTGACCCACTGAGCCACACAGTCAGATGTATAACTACCATAATATTCTTGATGTCTTTTCAGAACTTGGAAACAAAAGTTATATTTATAAAGGTATTGCTGACAATGAAAGCACTCCTGAGAGAGTAGTAGTTATAATACTGATGAGATCAAGGAAAAAGTTTCTACTTTATTGGCTCTTGGGGTCAGCATTCTTTATCCTTTCTATCTCACTTGGATAACTCCTGTTCATTAAGATTTGACTCAGATATCGGATTCAAGAAGCCATACTAGTGAACTTACTCTTTCCCTGCAGCACTTGTGCAGATTTTGGTAACATTTCTTATGCATTGTGCCCATATCTCTTGTCCTCACCCCACCCCCCCACCCCACCCCCCCGCCAGCAGACTCTGAGCTCCAGGAGGGTGGGGACTCTATTTGAATATGTGAGTCTAGCACAAGGCCTGGAAAATTCATCATTTGCTGACTGGATGAGTATTCTTGGGCCATTTGGAGACTTCTGATTTTTAGAGTCTCCAAAGAGGGCTGTGATAACGTAATTTTTTCAGACTATAAGATGCACCTTTCTCCAAAAAATTTGGGAGGAAAATGGGGGTGCATCTTATATTCTGAATGTAGCTTACCTGGCTCTCTGTGGTGGGGGCAGTGAAGCAGGATCACAGGAGGCAGGAGAAGGGTTGCCGCTGCAGGAAGCTGGCAGCAGCAGGAGTGGGGTGATGCTGTTGGGCCCTGGGCTGGGAGGAAGGGGTATCCCAGGAGTGCAAGGCAAGGGAGGCAGGAGCAGAGTCCCTGCTGCAGCATACTATCGTGCTAGGGAGGAGGGTACAGGTGGTGCAGGCATGTTAGGAGAAGAAGGCCTGCGGTGCCCATACATGCCTCCATCACATGATTGGTGTGTCCTCCATTAACATTAACATAGGCAAATTCCACTGCAGGGTCACCTGTCAATGTGGCCCTGCAGCTATTGCAAAACTACCCAACTCCCATCATGCTTGGACAGGTTGGGATGATGGGAGCTGTAATTTGGCAACAGCTGCAGAGCGACACAGGTTGTGCAAAACTGCTGTCCCCATACAAGAGTGTTGTACAACCTGTGGCCCTCCAGCAGCAGATCTCCCCCATAACAGTGTCAGCAGCAGATTCCCCCCATAACAGTGCATCATCCACTGATATTCTCAGCTACAGTGCCCCTATAACTATGAAGGACTCAGTCATTACTGAGTTTTGTTGCAGAAAGATATAATAGCATACCGTAGTCTCCTGCTGAATCTACCATAATTGTGGAAAGATGTCAAAGCAGAAAAGAATTTCATATAAAATCCCTTTTAAACTGGAGATAGTGAAATATGCCAAAGAACATGGGAATAGAGCAGCGGAGAGACACTTTGGGCCACCTCCAACTGAAAAAATGATATGGGAATGGAGGAAACAGGAGGATCAACTGCAAAAAATGGACAAAACGAAACAATGTTTTCGTGGGCATGCTGCAAAATGGCCACAGTTAGAAGTGGATATGAAAGTGGATCACATGCCACAGGAACAATGGCTTTTCAGTATCTACAGAAATGATCATATATGAAGCTAAACATCTTGCAGCAGAAAAAGGCATTGAGGACTTGCTGGATCACTATCATGGTGCCACAGATTTGTGAAGAGAGATGGCCTTGCTGTGCACACCAAAACTAGGATTGCACAAAAAATGCCTATAGAATATGAATCCAAGGTTATATCTTTCCACAAATTTGTACTGGATGCAAGAAAGAAAAATGGATTTGAAATAAGCCAGATTGGGAACATGGATGAAGTCCGTTAACCTTCGATGTTCCATCAAACAAAACTGTTGATGTGAAAGGTGCCAAAACCATAACCATGAAAACCTCAGGGCATGAGAAAACCCATTACATGGTTGTGTTGTCCTGCTGTGCAGATAGCACCAAACTGCCACCAATGCTGATTTTCAAGAGAAAAAACATGCCAAAAGAGGCAATCCCAAGAGGAGTTATTGTTCGTATATATTCATGACAAAGGATGGATGGACGAAAATGGCATGAAGATATGGATAGAAAAGTGTGGTCCAAACGTCCTGAAGGGCTTCTGAAAAAACCTGCTCTGTTAGTGCTTGACCAGTTTAGGGCACATATCACTGAAGCCACAAAAAAGAGATTTAAAGAAGAGAAATCCCATCTAGCCATAATTCCTGGGGGGCTTACCAGCCGGTTGCAACCTTTGGATGTTGCCATTAATAAGCCCTTTAAAGTTTTCATAAGAGAAGAGTGGAACAAATGGATGGCTGCTGGAAATCATGATCAGACACCAGCTAGACGAATGAAGAGACCCACTATTGCCCCAGTTTGTGAGTGGGTGAAAACCTCATGGCAGTCAGTTAAGGATGAAACTGTTGTGAGGTCCTTCAAAACATGTGGGATCAGCAATGCCTTAGACAGCTCTGAAGATGACATCCTCTATGGACAGGGTAATACTAGTGATTCTGAGGAACTGAGCTTCAGAAATGTGGACAGTAGTGACGAGGAGTTCTGGGGGTTCCCTGATGATTAGAGGAGTTTCCGTACTTAAAGCTTAAAGTCAGTAATCATGGTTGTTAATGCTGCTGTTGAGTTCTGTTTGCATTTACATTGGTGAAATATTATGTTATTAAATATTTTACCACACTTTTTGCTTCAAAGTTTTTCCCCCTATTTTCCTCCTCTAAAACTTAGGTATGTCTTATAGTCTGAAAGTACAGTGCCCATCTGCTTTTGGTCCATTGGAAATTTTCTTACATCTGATTTTTTTTTCCAAATGAGTCAGAACTTAATTTTTCCAGTGTCAGTGACTCTAGTCTGAGAAATCATTATTCCCATCTTACATCTGAATTTTATTGCTTTCTGCTGCACTGAAGTCCTGTGTCTAGTTCCCCTCACAGGAAAGTCTTTTCCCCTTGACTCTAGGGAAAATCCAACTCATTCTTAAAAGCAAATGTCATTCCCTGGTTCTTGCCCTACAAAAGGCACTTGTTTTCTGTAGCAAATCATGTATGTATCTACTGTCAACATGTGTATTTTATAGGTCTTTATCTGCCTTTTTCTTCCCTTTTTCTGTTAGCTCCTCCTTGGATCTGTGGCTCTGCCACTTCTTAGCTGTTGATTCAGGGCAAATATCTTGACCTCTCTTAGCTAGTTTTTTCATCTAAAAGATGGTATACTTCCTACCCTGCCTGGTGTGGTTCAGCAGATTGAGCACCAGCCTGCTAACCGAGGAAAGGTCGCTGCTTCAATTCCCCATCAGGGCATCTGCATGAGTTGCAGGCCAGGTCCCCAGCTGGGGGGCTGCGAGAGTCAACCGATCGATGTTTCTCTCCCACTCTTCCTCCCTCCCTTCCTCTATCTCTAAAAATAAGTAAATGAAATCTTTAAAAGATGGTATACTTCCCTTGTAAGAGCCCACTGAGGCCTACCAGCATGGTGTTCCTCTGGAATGAGCGCAAGGAATTCTTCTGTGAGAGGAACTCAGAGTCTATGTAGTTCTGACAATCTCCTGGGAATGTTTGTGTCAGCCTCAGAGAACTGACCCTTTACTGAGCCTGTTCTGTTACCTGGTCTCACATTGACTCATAATGGCCTTTGTCTTACACTGGCTTTTGAGACCTTATGTAATCAAGACTGAGTACTTGTGGGAAGCCACCCTGCATTTGATTTTAGGTATTGGAGCTTTTTAACACAGACTTTTCACCTGTGTTAAAAGCTCGGAAAGGAAGGGCAGCCAGGCTGGTGACTGGGTAGTGTTTGTCCAGAAGCTATTGGCTATGGTTGCTTCTGGTTCCTCTGTCTCAGCTGTCTCTGCTAACAGGCACATACATGCAACCGCATGTTTGTTCTTTTGTCACTTCTGCGACCTCTTTTGCCACCCATGCATTATAGGAGCCTTGACCAGTGGGCAGCTGAAGCCCAAGTAACAGCACTGATGATCACACCATTCTCTTCCCATTTATGTTGCAGGTGGCAATGGCAGCTTCCTGTGTTGTCCTGCACACTGGGCAGAAGATGCCTCTGATTGGACTGGGCACCTGGAAGAGCAATCCTGGCGAAGTGAGGGATGGGGGTGGGGGGAGGCAAGAAGGGCTTCTTCCATCTCTGCTAGAGAGAAACATTATTTAGGAAATAGTCTCTGCATTTTCCCTAGCAACCCCACCCCTGTACTCCACTTAAGGTGGGATGAGCCCGGAGGGCAGTAGGAGAAACAAGGGAAGAAGGAACTAACAAAGTGCCCTTGGCTTCCCCAACTGACACAGAGGAGGGGCTGAGGGGGTCAGCAGGGCCAAGGGCATAGAAAGTAACCCTTTCCCTAACTAGATGTACACTGAGTGCTGTGCAGAAACCCCTCTGTGCCAGGCCCTTTGCTGACCCCTAATAGTCACTCATCACCTTGTGCTATGATTGTCTCCTGCTCCACACTGGGCTCCTAGAAGGTGGGGCCTCTCTCACTAGTGATCATTCCAGAGGTAGACCCACAGTAAGTGTCAGGGACTGAAGAATAACTAGGTTAAGTATTATAGACCAAGGGTTAGCAAACATTTTCTTAAATAACCAGATGGTTAACAATTTAGATTTTGCTGGAAAGTTGCAAAATAGAGGTGATTATGTACTTGTGTAACCATTTAAATATATAAGACCATTCTTAGCTCAAGGGCTGGAAAACACAAATGGTGGCTGCGAGCTGGAGTTTAATGACTCCTCATGTACATTCTTCCAGCCTTGGGAATCATGGGAATGGAGGCCTGTTTCCCTGGGGGTGATACCAAGCAATTCAGTATCCACCTAAAGTGGGGCATCTCCCCAGAGCTTCATCATTCTTCCTTGGACATCTGAATCAGAGTTTAGAGAAATTTGGGGATTAAGTTTGGGAGGGACCCAGGCGGCGAGAACAGCCTCTGAGATTTTGGCTTGTGTTGGTGGTGTGGTTGAATGAAATAGGGAAGAAAGGGGAAAAGGTTAAACTGCCTTTTTCCCCTTTGATTTCCTTCTTACAGCTGCTTATGACTCTGGAGTTGGACTCTTTGTGCTCTAGGCAGGCACTGACATAGCCCAGGACTAGTCTAGGAACTAGATGAAGGAGAGGGTGGAGCTCAGAGCCAGGGCTAAGAAGGTGGGGAGGAGGGGATAGAACATCAGGGGGTAGGGTCATGGGTGGGGGAATACATCTGGATAGTAAGAGCTGCACCTAGATGGGGGTATTAAATGGCAAAGGCCTGGCACTTTCTGACTCCATGTTTCTAGTCGGGTTTTTAGATATAAACTGACATGTCCTCCTACTTGGTACCTGATTTTTTCTCTCCTGACAGGTGACTCTGGGCCCAGCTTCCTTCTCACTTCTCTGCCTTCCTAATTCCCCTCCATCCCGCCTCTTCTCCTTGCCTGATCCTCCAGACCTTGCTTGGTCTACATGGTTCCCTGTGGGTCTCTCTCTGAATGGCCTTGGCCTAGGAATTATTTACCCGTGTATTGTGTCTCCCTAACCAGCTCCTCAGGGCTGGGAGCCACAACCTCTGTCCTGTGTCAAAGTGTCCATCTCCTGAGCATGTAGCTGGGAGCATGTTGTTAGTTTTTTGCTGGGCCCCGCTGACACTTTGGGTAGGAAAGAACCTTGGGGGTTAGTGGGATGGGGACAAAGAGTTTGAGGCTTCTGGTCCCTAGACTAGAACCATATTGCCTCATCATATGCCCACAGCATATGTGACTGCAGTGGTATGTTCCTGCATACCTCCCCACATCAGGGACCTCAGAAGGGCAGTTTATGGTAAAGGCCAACAGATCTGCAACACTCTGCTCTCTCACCTGACAGGTAAAAGCAGCTATTAAGTATGCCCTGAGTGTCGGCTACCGCCACATTGACTGTGCTGCTATCTATGGCAATGAGACCGAGATTGGGGAGGCCCTGAAGGAAAACATGGGACCTGGCAAGGTGAGGACTGGGGCTGCAGAGGGATGGGGTGAGGGATCTAAGGGGCTGGGGCCTGGCTAGAGGGGTCTGGTATCAGTTCCCTTCTCATTCCTCTCCCAGAGGTGAGGGTGGGTGAGACTGGGTGCCCACGGCTCTTGTCATTATGGGCCTTGCCCCCTGCACCAGGCGGTGTCTCGGGAGGAGCTCTTTGTGACTTCCAAGCTCTGGAACACTAAGCACCACCCCGAGGATGTGGAACCTGCCCTCCGGAAGACGCTGGCTGACCTCCAGTTGGAGTATTTGGACCTGTACCTGATACACTGGCCTTATGCCTTTGAGTGAGCTTTGCTCGGGTCTTTATCCAGGGAGGTGGTGATTGGGGAGTCATGTCAGTAACTTATCGTAAGTCAGCAGCAGAGCAGAATAGGAATACTCATCAGTGTGGCAAGCTAAGGAGCTTGGTTGGCATGGGAACTCAGTCCTTTCTGCTAGGAGTTTAGCTACAGAAAAAGGAGTGCAGCTGCACATGGGATATATCCTAGGGTATGCGTAAGTGCTCCCTCCTGTTCCCTTTATTCATTCAGGAAAGGTACTAGCTTCTGCTGAAGTAGGCCCTAGGGTTGAAGT
Organism: Anoura caudifer; assembly: GCA_004027475.1. NCBI lineage: Eukaryota > Metazoa > Chordata > Mammalia > Chiroptera > Phyllostomidae > Anoura > Anoura caudifer. Next base: position 90,488 of record PVKU01005904.1, on the reverse strand, counting down.
AAATAGTAAGTTCCAACAGAAGGTGTGAAAGGAGCTTGCCATCAGCTTTGTGCCCTGGGCCAAAATGCAGCTTCAAGAGCGTGCAACTCCTTGAGGAGGAAGGCATTAAGGAAGACATCTCATTCTTGGCCCTTTGCCCTTTCTCGGTTTGGAATATGGAACATAGAGGGACTGGATGGGCAGGTAAGGCAAAAGCCTGGCATTTATGCCCACACTTGGGGGGCTGTCTTTCACTCAGGCGGGGAGATGACCCTTTCCCTAAGAATGCTGATGGGACTATCCGCTATGACTTCATTGACTACAAGGAGACCTGGAAGGCTCTGGAGGCACTGGTGGCCAAGGGGTTGGTGCGGGCACTGGGCCTGTCCAACTTCAGCAGTCGGCAGATTGATGATCTGCTCAGTGTGGCCTCTGTGCGCCCAGCTGTCCTGCAGGTGAGCACAGCACACCAGATCAGTTATTTTGGGGGTGTGTATGTGCAAGAGCATTAGTAAGCAGATGATAGGTCTACTTCATGGAGATGGCTAGCAAATTGTCAGAAATAGTGGTGCAGTATTCCTCTGCATAAAGAAAGGCATTGAAGTGTGGGATGAGAATGAAATGGACAGTGAAATCAGAGTGAGAAAAGTGGGTGAAGGGAAGTTGGGGGGTGGTCAGGATGGCATGTCTGGGTGCAGCCAGGCAAGCATCATGTGGCTACTTCATGGTAATGGGTTGTTTCTTGGCTCAGGTGGAATGCCACCCGTATCTGGCTCAGAACAAGCTGATTGCTCACTGCCAAGCACGTGGCCTAAAGGTAACAGCTTACAGCCCTCTGGGCTCCCCTGATCGTGCTTGGCATAATCCTGATGAGCCTGTCCTGCTTGAGGAACCTGTGGTCCAAGCACTGGCTAAAAAGTATGGCCGGTCTCCAGCCCAGATCTTGCTCAGGTACAGGCAGTCTTGGGGAAAGGAGGTTGGATCAGGGAAAGGGCTTTTGAGTTGGGAGGCAAGGGTTTAGGGGCTTCTTACTTAAGTGCCTGGATGAGACTCCTGCCATGTGATCTGGGGGAGGCCACTCTGAAGCATGTTCCCTATTCCAGTGGGACTCAGGGCCTCCAGGAGCTTTAAAAAGGCTGCACGGAAAACAAAACAATCCTTATGAGTGCTGACTCCTCTTCCTCATCTACCTCAATCCCCCATCTTAGGTGGCAGGTCCAGCGGGAAGTGATCTCCATCCCCAAGAGTATCACACCTTCTCGTATCCTTGAGAATATCCAGGTACTTGGTGACAGGACCCACAGGGACACAGTCTGGCCTAAGAAGTCAGTGTTCTGGAATCCTGACCTGCACTCACAAAATTGGCTTTCCTGACCCCCTAATCCCCATCCCTAGGTTTTTGACTTCACCTTTACCCCAGAAGAGATGAAGCAGCTGGATTCCCTGAACAAAAATTGGCGATACATCGTGCCCCTGCTTACGGTGAGTATGTGGCACCCCCCAGAGTCAGTGAATGTTAGATTTGGAGCAGGATTCTGGCCCAAGTCTGGCCTCAACCTTGCTACTCAGAGGGAGGCAGAATGGTGGTATGGGTAGGATTGCTGTCCTGGACACGATGGGCTCTCTTATTCAGCGGGGGGAAGTATTGTAGCTCAGGGATTAGGCATATATAGCCTGTGAGTCCCAGTCCTACTTTTCTGTATCTTGGAAGCTAGAACATTATTTAACTTCTCCATGCCTTAGCTTCCTATCTGTAAAGTGATTCCAGTTCATGACACATAGAAAAATCTCAGTAAATGATACAAATGAGGGAAACCTAGAAGGCATTTTCAACCTTTTTAGAGAGTTTGAGGTTGGGTGGAAGCCTGTTGCACGGAAGAAAATAGTTCCTTTCCAGCTGAGACTGCAACTTTATGTACCAGGCTGTGGGTCTGATGAGAATGTTGTTGATAACTCTGGCATTCCCTAAGGCTGGACCCCTGTCACTGCCATCTGGTGTCATGCTGAACACAAGTGAGGTTGAGGAAGTTTTGGGGAAAGATGTCTAGATGTCTGGTGTCTTAGAAATATTAACTCCTAATGGGGTCTTATGTCTCTATTTCCAGGTGGATGGGAAAAGGGTCCCAAGAGATGCAGGGCACCCTTTGTACCCCTTTAATGACCCATACTGAAACCACAGCTTCCTTTCCAGCTCTCTAGCTACCAGGTTCTGCCATCACCAGAAAAAGCGAGTTAATAAAGTCATTGGAATATCTATACTACTTATTGTCTTATTTGTCTGGTTGGACCTGGGATGAAAACTGTTTCCCTTAGGGATGCTAGGGATGCTGGATACTACCTGCCTTGAGCCAGAACTCCTTTCTTGGTTCTGGAGGAACTAGGATGGAACTGAATACCATTTCCACTTTTCTGAATTAGGTGCATTGGTGGACTGGCGCCATCTACTGGCAGTTGTGAGCACTGCATGCTGCTGCCATGCTTCCCCTAGTTTTACTTACTGAGAATTCCAAAAATTGGTCACCTCAGTATTGATATCATGGCAATGAGAGTCCTTTGCACTGCTGGGCCTGAGTCTTGAGTTCCCACCCCATCCCCTATCCTGGTCAGTGCCCAGGCTTAGGAATATGGAGAGACAAAATATCTTAATAGCTTTCAGTATCGGAAAAGGGGACAGGAGCTTTTTCTTTCAGACACTACCTTCTGTGTGCATAAGCTACCTGAAGGAGACAAAGTCTTAAAGCTTGTCACTCTGTACCTAAGGTTCTATGTTAATACTTAATAGTCCCATTAGAGGCCACTGAGATTTTAGGAGGGTTTTTTGAAAATCCCTCTAAACTCCAATTACATAAAATACATTTTAATTTTCCAATCAAACCACTATTCTTCATTGAACAAATTTATTGTGTACTTATATGGGTTAGGCACAATATCAGACCCTAAGGGTGTAGCTGTAACCAAGGCACCTGGGTCCTTACAGTCTACTTGAGACAGCCTTCAATGTACTTGCATAATTAATTACAGTTGGAAGAAGTGCTATGAAAAAGTGCAGAGTGAGAAGCCTATTGTGTTAATCAGCTGAGATTTGAAGGATAAATAGGGATTAATTAGTTAAATTAGGTGAAGTAGGAATAGTGCTCCATACAGACTGGGTAGCTTGAGGGAAAAAGCCTTGAAATTGGAAGAAGCTGTGGGAAAACCTAAAGAAGACTTGTGTGACAATCTGAAAGAGAAGGTGAATGACAAAATGCTGGAACTAGGCAGGGGGCAGGTGACTGAGGGTCTAGGAGACTGGGTTAAGATTTGGGTTTTTTTTAAATCTTGAGTGCAGCAGGAAACAATGGAAGAGTTGAGGGAACAAGGTTACAATTATGTCTTAGAAACAACCCTCATGCACTGGATTAGAGGGATAAGTAGATGGAGGGAGGCAGGCTGGAACTTAGTCTTTTGTCTTTGGTCCTTTCTACCTGGAATATTCTACCCCTCAGCCCACTGCATGGGCTAACAGTCATTTCTCTAGCACATCTTTCCTGACCCTACCCAGGTGGCTTACTATGTGATTCCATAGCTCCCTCACACTTTCATGATCCACAATTCCACAGTTATTTTTAAGATTTTATTCTTATTTTTAGAGAGAGGAAGGGAAGGAAAAGGGAGAGAGAAACCGATGTGTGAGAGAAACTGATTGGTTGCCTATTGCACACCACTAACCTGGGACCTGGCCCACAACTCCCAGTCATGTGCCCTGACTGGGAATTGAACTGGTAACACTTTGGTCTGAGGGACGACACCCAACCCACTGAGACACACCAGTTAGGTCTCTATAGTTATGAGGTAGTTTGAGTATGATGTGTATTAGTTTGCTGGGCTGCCAGAATAGTACCACAGAATGGGTGGCTTAAATAACAGGAAATTTATTTTCTTACAGCTCTGGAAGCTAGCAGTGGATGATCAAGGTGTTAGCTGACTTGGTTCCTTCTGAGGAACATGAGAAAAGGATCTGTTCTAGGCCCTCTCCTTACCTTGTACATAGTCATCTTCTCCTTGTGTCTTTACATTGTCTTCTCTCTAATTATATCTGGAAAGGACACCAGTCTCACTGGAATAAGGCAAATTCTAATGACCTTATTTTAACCTAATTACTTCTTTAAAGGCCCTGTCTCCAAATACAGTTACATTCTCAGGACTGAGGCTTAGAACTTAAGCATATAAATTTGAGGGGGAAGGACAATTCAGCCCATATAAGGAAGCAAAAGTTATAACAAATTATTCAGTAGCATTGGCTGATGTGGCTTAGTGGATTGAGCACCGCCTGCAAACTGAAAGGTCGCAGGTTTGATTCCCACTTGGCCCATGCCTGAGTCGCAGGCCAGGCCCCCAGTTGGGGGCATGTGAGGGGCAATCAATCGCATCTCTTGCACATTGATGTTTCCCTCCTCTTTCTCCCTTTCTTCCTCTCTCTAAAAATAAATAAAATCTTTTAAAAGAAGAAATTATTCAGTAATAAACTGGCTACTTAAAGATGATGCTTGATTCAAATTTCTCACCATGATTAACAGCATTTCTCTATTGACATCTTTGTTTAATCACTGCACAGTATAGTTTACATTCACAGCAAAGTGAAATTGCAAATCTTAGACAAGCTACAGTACTTTATGAGGCAATTAAAGTGATTTTGGGGAACTTCACACACTTCACCAAAGATGCTGAAAAGTGAGCATCTGACAGTTAAGAAAATCAAAAGGAAAGACCCTAGACTTCAACAGAAGGTGTTTGGAATATCAAAGTATTAAGGAAGGCCTTGGGAACACTATGAGTATTTCTGCAGAAAGTATTTCTTTTTTTAAGGATTTTATTTATTTTTAGATAGGGAAGGGAGGGAGAAAGAAAGGGAGAGAAATATCAATGTGTGGTTGCCTCTCATGTGCCCCCTACTGGGGAACTGGACAGCCAGTCATGCATGTGCCCTGACTCAAGCCAGCGACCCTTTGGTTCGCAGGCCAGTGCTCAGTCCACAGAGCCACACTAGTCAGGGCAAAAAGGATTCTTTATATGATTATTGTTTTGAATAAAAGATCACAGGCTTGGAATTTTAAAATGAGACTTGTTTTCTAAGACTACATTCCAGAATGAAGAGAATACTCACAAGCCAGAGGCTAGCACCCCCACATTACAGTTATCACATCAAAATTCTTTATACACAAGTACAGTCTAAAGACCCCTTTCAGAAACTGTCTTGTAAAAACAGAAAGAAAAAGGAAAGAAAGAAAAGGAAAAAGAAAGAGAAAGAAAGAAAAGAAAGAAGAAACAAAACTTTTCCAGTTGGCAAGGGAGGAGGGGGCTGTCTCACACTCAAGTAGGAGAATGAGACCTTCTGACATTCTTCAAGTGAAAGATTTTGAATCTAGTTAAAGGTTAGCAAACTTAAAAAAGGATACGTAAGAAGGGGGACTGATAACAAATTGGGTTGGCCAAAAAGTTTGTTTTTTTCATAAGATGGTTCTAGTAGCACTTAGTTTTCTTTAATTTCATTGAAATAGTTTTGTTAGATTGTGTTGTGACAGTTGTCATAACAGCATGCATTTAAAAAACATCAAAATTGGTGAATTTTTATGTAGCCATTTAAATATTGAAGATGGAAGGAATTACACAACATTTTTGGCATATTCTTTATTATCTCAAGAAGGGTAAAAATGCAACTGAAATGCAAAAAGATTTGTGCAGTGTATGGAGAAGGTGCTGTGACTGATTGAACACATCAAAAGTGGTTTGTGTAGTTTCATGCTGGAGATTTCTTGCTGGATGATGCTCCACAGTCGGGTAAAACAGTTGAAGTTGATAGCGATCAAATAGAAACATCAAGTGAGAACAATCAATGTTATACCATGCAAGAGACGGCCAACATACTCAAAATATCCAAATCAATAAAGTTGTTGTAGATAATGAAAAATGTGTCTTTTATTTTATGGAAAAAGCTAAACGGACTTTAAAGCCAACCCAACACATTTTAAAGAAGTCACAGTATTTGTTCAGGAAAATATGATTTATGAAGGAATTCTGTTTCTGAAATAATTACAAGCAATGCTTTATATTTTTTAATTTTTATTTATTGATTTTTACAGAGAGAAAGGAGGAGAAAGGGAGAGAGAGACAGACACACCGATTTGTTGTTCCACTTTTTTATGCATTCATTGGTGGATTCTTGTACGTGCCCTGACTTGGGACTGAACGTACAACCTTGGTGTATCAGGACAGCACTCTAACCAACTGAGCTACTTGGCCAGGGTTGCACTATATCTTTTAAAGCAAAATATAGTTAACATACAGTATTACAATAGTTTCAGATGTACAACAGTTATTCAACATTTATGTACCTTAATGAATGATCACCACAGTAAGCCTAATAAGCATTTGTTACTATACAAAGTTATTACAATATTATTGACTATATTCCCTATGCTATACATTACATCCCCATGAGTTATTTTAGAACTGAAAGTTTGTACCTCTTAGCAATGAACTATATACTTTATGCTCATTGTTCCATCAGCTTGAAACTCTCAGTGAGAATGATTAATCTTTTATTTCTCTCTTCTCTCTGATTTCTACCCTATCTTCTTTATGTCTTTCCCTCTTGTTGAGATTTCTCTATTGCTCTTTTCCTCACTTTATGATTTCAATTCTTAGGTAGTTTTAAAAAAGTTGTCTCCTGGTAAAATTTTTAAAGAGCTAGACTTCATCTAAATGCAACTTTATCTGGCCCTGGCCGGTGAAGTACGCGTGCTGGAGCAGTAAGAAAAAGGCCTACACTCTTAGCAAATGCTAGACTAAAAAGCTGAAGTTGAGCCTTGGCTGTTGAGGCTCAGTGGATTGAGCATCTGCCTTGGAACTAAAAGGTCACCAGTCAAGGCACATACTGGACTGGCCTGGGAACCAAAACGTGGACACATAACTGGGTTGTAGGCCAGGTTTCCATATTGGGGGTGGGGGTTGAGAGGCGGCCGACTGATGTATCTCTAACATCTCCCTCTCTTCCTCCCTTCTCCTCTCTCTGAAGGTAAATTTTAAAAGTCTTTAAAAAAATAGCTTTATCTGTGTCCTATAAATTTTGACATATAGCATATTTATTATCACTCACTTCTAAGGAAGAAACAAGAATTCAAAAAAATGAGGAGAGGCTTAGGAACTTCCAGGACATCTTTAAACGTTCCAACATCCGAATTATAGGGGTACCAGAAGGGGAAGAAAAGAGCAATAAGTGGAAAACTTATTTGAACAAATAATAAAGGAGAACTTCCCCAATCTGGCAAAGGAAATAGACTTCCAGGAAGTCCTGGAAGCTCAGAGCATCCCAAAGAAGGTGGACCCAGGGAGGAACAAACCAAGGCACATCATAATTACATTAGCCAAGATTAGAATGGAGGAGAGAATTCTAGAAGCAGCAAGGGATAAAGGCAGAGTCACCTACAAAGGAGTTCCCATCAGACTGTCAGCTGATTTCTCAAAAGAGACCTTCCAGGCAAGAAGGGGTTGGAAAGAAGTATTCCAAGTCATGAAAGTCAAGGACCTACATCCAAGATTGCTCTATCCAGCAAAGCTGTCATTTAGAATGGAAGGGAAGATAAAGTGCTTCTCAGATAAGGTCAAGTTCAAGGAGTTCATCATCACCAAGCCCTTATTATATGAAATGTTAAAGAGACTTATCTAAGAAAAAGAAGATAAAAAATAGAACAGTAAAAAGACAGCAAACTGACAGATATTAACAACCACACCTAAAACAAAAGCAAACTAAGCAAACAGCTAGACCAGGAGCAGGAACACAGAAATGGAGTTCACATGGAGGGTTTGCAACAGGGGAGTGGGAGGACGAGAGAAGGGAGAAAGGTACAGAGAATAAGTAGCATAGATGGTGGGTAGAAAATAGAGGGAGGGCAAGAATAGTGTGGGAAAAGTAGAAGCTAAAGAACTTACGATACATGGACATGAACTAAAGGGGGAAATTGGGTGGGAGGGGGTGTGAAGGGTGGAGGGTAATGATGGGGGAGAAATGGTACAACTGTAATAGCATAATCAATAAAATATAATTTTAAATAAATAAATAATTTTTTCATAAGACTGACTTCCTCAAAGGCAGAGATGTATTTTATCCTTAGGACCTAGTATAAACCTTTGCACATAATTGCTCAGTGAATATTTTTTATTTTTTTAAGATTTTATTTATTTTTATAGACAGAGGGGAAGGGAGAGAGAAAGAGAGGGAGAGAAACATGAATGTTTGGTTGCCTCTCATGTGCCTCCCACTGGGGACCCGGCCCACAACCCACTGAACCACACCAGCCAGGGCAGTGAATGTTATTTTAATGGATGCATGGGTCAATTTACTGAACTGGGTTTCTCAGGCCCTAGTCCTGGCTTCAAGGATTCTGGAGAGATTTCTCCCCATTCCCCCATCCCAACCTTCAGTTACCATGTTATCACACTGTGGTAGCATGAGCCAGGCACAATGCTTATTGTTGAAGCAAGCATTGCTACCTTTGATTCTCACAATATCCTTAAGGGGTGGATACTAATATTGTCCTCATTTTACATTTAATCTAAAATGTTACATGACTTGGCTCAGGTCACCCAGCTAATAACGGAGGAGCCCATGTCTGTTTGTACACAGGAATTGGCATTTTCAGTTCCAGCTCTGTACTCCCAAAGATTTCACCCTGCCTAAGCCTTGACAGACTGAAATGAGAATCATCTCCAGGAATCTTTACCGGTATGCCTGAATCTGAATGTAAATAAAATCCTATTCTGATCAATGTAGGCAAAGTCATGGTAGAATGCAGTGGATGATGTTCCAGGTGTGGGGAAGTGGAACCATTTCAGTCTGCCAATTATCTTCCACTCAGGTGCAGGAAATGAGGAGCATTGCTTTCTATAACCGATTTGGCTTGCAATTTTCTGAGCAAGTGCTTGGTTTCTGTTTCTACCAAATGGGGTAGAACACACCAATCTGATTTGTAGCGTTGTTAAGATTAAATAAGACTGCTAATATCTTTCGAGATCAGACGAGATCGGGAGCGGTCAGGGTGGTATGGCTGTAGACAGACTCTTAATATCTTAAACTGTCTAAGCCCAGTACCCTCGCACCTAGTAGACAAATAATCATAGCAATGAGTGGAGGGGAGAGAGCTGGGAAGACTAAATTAGTCAGATTTGGAGTCTGGGTAGGGCCTAAGAGGATGGCGACAGTGGATTGGGCCACCTGAAAAGGGCGTGTCCAGAGGGCGGAGCGGCAGCATACAGCCAAAGAACTGAGCTTTAAATCAAGCGCGGTAGTTTCAGCGGTAGCCAATCCTAAAATAGCATTTCCTTCGGTCAGTTGTTGCTGAGGCTCACAGCCTCGCGTCTCTTACCGATATCTGTTCTAGCCGTTGCTACTGTGCCCGTGCTTGGCTGTTGCGCGTCCATCCATTACGACAATCTCCCAGATTATCCCAGCCGGAAACAGACTCTCTACTCTTCGCTCCAAACATGCAGAGCAACACCAGCTTCCCTTTCTCTGGAAGCTGCTGGCTGACTCCCAGTCAAGAGTTGTACTACCAAGATTCCAATTCTTACGCGACTTGCTAAAGACGGTGGAAGTTACTTTTTGGGGAGAAAGCAGACCAGAGAGGAAAGGTACCCCGCAGAGTCAGAATCTAGCTAGAAGCTGTCCTGGGGCAAGACTGGACTGAATTCTGGCCCTTTAAACTAGAGGGGGAGGATCCGGAAGTGGATGGGCGGGGCGAAGGGCCCTGATATATAAGAGGGCCCAGGCGCGCGGGGTCTCCAATCTGCCATTTTCTGTCTCAGTGTTAGTTCCCAGCTTCCGAAATTCCCTGTTTTCTCACAGGGTGTATTCTGTCCGCTGGCCCACCACCTCAGGGGAACGATGGACGCAGAGTCCACTGCCGCCATTGCTGCGGAGCTGGTTTCTGCCGACAAGTAAGCGGGACTACGGAGACCTTGAGGCACTGACCAGTCCGCGGGGAGGGGGTGGCCGACTGGGGCTCTCCGGGAGGAGAGTTCGGTGGGTTGGAGGGATTGCTTCCCAATAAATAACCGTCGCTGTCCGTGGAGGCCTGGACACTGGAGAAGCCCACCCCTTGCCCAGAGCCTCGTGCATTAGCAGTTACGCCGGTTGGCTGGCGCCCCCTGCCCCGCTTTTCGCGGCCGCCATCTTGCCGGGGGCATCGGCCGCTGCTGTCTCCACCGCCAGCCCCTTTTCTTCCTCCCTCGGCCCGGGGCTGTCGGCGGGGAGGTGGGGCCCTAGCGCGCCTGCGTGCCCTCACGACCCTACTTTACCCGCACTCCTGACTCGCGACTTCAGTAAGATGCCCAGACAACCTGAGAAAATAACCAACAGAGATTTGGCGCCAAAAAAAAAAAAAGGCAAAGCCTTGCAGGACAGCATGGACCGGTGGGGTCCAGGGTGGGCGGAGCTTGTCGGGGGCGGGATCTTGCGCCAGTGTTAGCTTGCCTCCGCTTGGTCTGGGGCAGGGGGCGGGGCCTTGAGGAGGCGGGAAAACTTCCATTGTTTAGGGCTGAGCTTAGGACTTCCGCAGTGGGGCGCGGTGAAGCTTGTTTCTTGCGGTATCTTGGCTCACCTCTTGGCCACCTTCCTTGTACTTGCCCAGTTCGTCGGCCTGCGGTGGAGAGCATCGTGGTTCTTTGGATTTGGGAGTGTTAGCGAGACAGGCTGCTTCTGGGGCTTCTTCAAGATGCGAAGTATCGTCGGCCAGCGCTGCATCGAGCTTTACGCACTGGCAGTGGTGTTTTGTTGCTGGTGAATGAGCAGTAGTATGTGCGAAGTGTAGTAGAATGGCTGGAGGGAATGATAGAAGACAGGATTGCTTCAAAAACGGCACAGTGCCACTCAGACCTGAGGTGTTTTTTGAATAGTGAAGGGAACACTCCGTTCATTACAGAAAACAAACGCTCTTTTCCATCTAACAGGTCTGACTTCACAATCTTCCCTTATTTTTTTAGAGGCCTTATTAATTTTTCCTTTGTGCACTTTAGAAGTTAGGTGTCTCCGCTATACATGGAAAGGTTGCTGTGAGGTTTTTATGGTTGATCTTTTATTTCTGTAGCCTTACACTTACGTATGTATGTATGTATGTATAGAGAGATGGGAAGAGAGGGAGAGAAACATCGGTGTGTGAGAGCTACATCAACTGGTTGCCTCTCCCAAGTCCTCAATCAGGGACCTGGCCGAAAACCTAGGCATGTATCGAGTGGGAATCAAAGCAGAGACCCTTTGGTTCGCAAGCTGGCACTCAGTCCACTGAGCTACACCAGCCAAGGCAGCTTTACACTGTTTGTTTGTTTGTTTGTTTGTTTGTTTTTGAAGTTTAATCTTTATCATATTTTTTCCCTTTACCATTTAGTCCCCTTATACCCTTTCCCCCAGCAATCACCCAGTTGTCCATATGCATGAGTCCTTTTTCCTTTTTGCTCAATCTATAGCCTTACATTTTATGAGCGTGTTAGTATATTTAGTTACCAGAGGTTTACTTATCTGTCTGTGCCACCTATCACTTTTTGGGTCTTTTTGAGTGTTTGTATTTGATCCACATGAGTATACCATGAAATAGTTCTCTTTTGTAAGTGAGAAGAGTGGAGACCAGAATGCAGAAATTCCAAATTAATAAGTTATGGAGTCTGCGTTAAACTCCAGTATTTCAAGTTTTTATTATGTTCTTACCCACCTAAGAGGAAATTGCCCGAAAACCTAATTAGCTAGCCTGAGAGAACAATAAAGGCGGCAAATCCTCCGTTGGGACCATTCAGAGTTATGGTGCCTTAGGCTTTGAAGGGGGAGGGTATAGAAAACGCCTGTTGAGTATAGACTTTAGTAAGAATGTACATTATAACCATTGAAAGAATACATTCATAACCATTGAAAGAATAAAAACTTGTGTAACTTCCAAATCAGTAGAGAGAAAATGGAATGAGATTCAATTCAGTTTTTTTAATACCAACTTCATTGCTGAAGTTGGACCGCAGTTTTAGCATATATAAAAACCTTCAATTTGGCTTCTGTTCCTTGTGCTAGTTAAACAACATTGCTAAAAGTGATCAGTAATTGTCTAAATGCTAAATCAGTCCTCATAGTTAGCTTTCTAACTAGTTTTAACTTTTGTTTATGTTAGAAAACATAAAGCATATAATGGTTTGTATTGTGGTGAGAAGGAATGAGAAAATTGAGAAAGAGGAAGTCTACTGTGATTCATAGTATATTGGTTTTTCTATAATTCCTGAGCTGCTTAAATGTTGCTTTAGAAGATGTCAAAATAAAAATAAGTGGGTTAGCTCAATAATAAAGTTTTACCGGTAATGATTTAGGTGCCAGGCCTTGTACTTGTGCTAGTTGTAGGCTACAGCTAGGATAAATTAGACATACTTTTTTCCTTAGAGCTAAATCCTGGTGGAGAATACAGAAAGTCAATAGGAAATTGAGATATCATGAGTTGTGATGGGAGGGTCACGTAGGTTATGAAGTCATCTGTAATTGATTGTTACTTCTCAGTAAAATAGAAATATTGCCACCTGCAACAACAATTTTGTGTGTGTGTGTGTGTGAGTGAGAGAGAGAGAGACGAAAATGTAATAGGCACCACACGTGCTTTGTCTTGTTAGTCATGTTTGCTCTGATTGCCTATTGAATGTTATTCCTGTTCCATAAACACCTCACATCAACTGGTCTTAATACATACCCCCCAATTATCACTAATGGATCCTGTTCTTGTATCTTATTTTGGTTGGATAGTGCTGTTTCCAACCCCAGAAATAAAAACTTCTGGAACTACCCCTTTCTCCTTTACTAATTTCTAAAGAATCGCTAGAATTTAGGAGTTTGGCATTCTGTAGCAGGGCTTAGGCATGTAAAGCCTTGAAGACTGGATAGGGAAATATGAAATGGTGGGGATTGTAGTGAATTTTCTTAAAGTAAGTGGCTGCTGTTCAATTAAAGTTGATTGCATGATGTTTCCTGTATTTTGAAAAAAAATTTTAAAGATTTTATTTATTTATTTTTAGGAAGAGGGAGAAAGGGAAACATCAGTGTGCTGCTGCTTCTCGAGCGCTTCCTGCTGGGGACCTGCCCCTGCAACCCAGGCATGTGCCCTGACTGGGAATCAAACCAGTGACCCCTTTGGTTCACAGGCTGAGGCTCAATCCACTGAGCCATACCAGCCAGGGCTGACATTCATTCATTCATGCATGCATGCTTGTTTTGAGATCAGAGGTTGAATCCTGGCTAACATGGATGCTTAAATGGCATTGCACTTCATCCCTCACCTATGTGGGGTACAAAACTTTTTTTTTTTTTTTTTTTTTTTTAATTCTTGTTGCCACCAGTGTGTGAACCTTTGTAGCATGTGTGTGCAGCATTAATATTTTTTTCATTGCCCACGTTCTATTTAGACATTTGTGTTCTATCACATTGTATTGGTTTGTGAACTGTTACAGGTCTACAAAGAGATAAGTGTAAAAAATTGAACTCAGTGTTTAGAAACAAATTTAACATTACTGATATATTTTAAAAAATTTATTTATTTATCTTTAGAGGGCAAGGGAAGGAGAGAGGGAGAGAAATATCAATGTATGGTTGCCTCTCTTGCGTCCCCTGCCGGGAGCTGGCCTGCAACCCAGGCATGTGCCCTGACTGGGAATCGAACCGCAATCCTTTGGTTCACAGGCCCATGCTCAATCCACTGAGCTATACCAGCCAGGGCACATTACTGATATTTTTGTTACAAATATTTTATAGAAACCCCACTTCTTACACATTGGGAATAAAAAAGCTGGTCCTTCAATCACAGGTAATTTGAGAAGCTCTGTGCTAGAATTTGGCCTGAATAACCTCTATTTGAACATAACTGACTATTATTTTAAAAATGTGGCTAAAGATACCAGGCCATTTTAGGCAGATCTGCTTGCTTACCTGCTGCTGAAAGTACTGCCTGTTAAATTGTGCCTTATCCTTGGCTCTAGCTGTGAAATCTCTGCTTATTTTCAACCCTATTTCCTCCCATTCCTCAGGGATTTTCATCAAATTTGTAAACCAGAATAATATCCACAAATGGATTAAGCATTAGGAGCAAAGATTTTGGATCCTGCTGAAAGTAACTGACAACCCTTTGTTGCTAAAATATGTTTTAGGACTCAGACTCCAATACAGTTAGTCCCTGTCATCTAATCTCTTCTGCCTTTGAGCTTCTAAACAAGTTGTCCCCTCTGCTTAAATGTTTTCCCCGAGACTTGTCTCCAATGCTTTTCACATAGTAGTTACTAGGCTTTACATTTGTTTGTTTGTTTGTTAAATTGAGTAAGCTCCTTTAATTATTTGTTTCATCTATAAGTGTATATGGTGGGGAACCCAAAAAACCCCGAACATTATTTTAAAAAAAGCTGTGTGTTCTTACATTCTTAAACCTCAGTTGCCTTCAAAGTGCCCTCCCTTTGATGCAATATACCTATCAAGATGTTTTTTCCACTGCTCAGAAGTTTTTGAACTCCATTTTGATGCCTTTTAATGCTGCTGCCCTTTTTTGTTTCATTTCTTCCACATCCACAAAACATTTCCCTTTGAGGATTTCTTTCATCCAGGGAAACAAAAAGAAGTCTCTCAGGGCCAGATCCAGTGAGTAGGGAGGGTGGGACACTGAGGTCATGTTGTTTTTGGGTCAAAAACTGCTGAACACTCAGTCTGGTGTGGGCAGGTGCTTTTGTAAATCACCCATCATGAAATGGACAAACCATTGAAAGGGTTTTCAAAAAAAATTCAGAGGCCAAACTCAGCGTCTCACTTCAACATTAGGTGGTACACTTGATACAGATGGGTTCCTAGAACACTCACCTAGAGGAGGAAGCCTGTAATACAGGGTGCCTACCCTCCAGAAGATAATTCTGATGTATTTTTGGGGTCTCCACTTGTATTACATATCTATGTTCATAAATATGTAGCTAAATAAGAAAGTACATGTGCGAAAAACTAATAGACTTGGTTGTGTGTGTGTGTTTTAACCTTTTGGGGAGATTTCAGTAATTATGTGTATGGGAAAACACTTATTTTCTACAGCTTTTCTCTCCCACTTCAAGTTTAGGGTGTTTTTTTTTCTATGCATACTCGAATTCTGATTTAGTGCTTCTGAGGGGTCGGTACATGATGGTAAAGTTGCCTATTTTTCCACTGTTCTTTTTTTCTTTTAGAGAGAGGAAGGGAGGGAGAGAGATAGATACATCATGTGTGAGAGGAGAGAAACATCCATTGCTTGCCCCTCACATGCCCCCTTAACTGGAGACCTTGCTCAGAACCCAGGCATATGTCCTGACAGGGAATTCACCCAGTGATTTTCATTTGCAGGCCTGCACGCAGTCCACTGAGCCACACCAGCCAGGGCTATTTTATTTTATTTTATTTTACTTATTTTTAGAAAGAGAAGGAGAGAAACACATCAATGGGTTGCCCCTTGCACTCCCCCAGCTGGCAACCTAGCCAGCGACCCTTTGGTTCACGGGCCGGTGCTCAATCCACTTAGCCACACCAGTCAGGGCACAAATGGTATATATTTCCTAATGTCTTTAATTTTCAGGCTTAGTATAACCTCCACTTGTATTTTTTTTCCCCTAATTTTTCATTGTAGAATTGAAGAAGATGCTCCTGCTCCTTCTACCTCTGCAGATAAAGTGGAGAGGTAAGATTATTTACATGGTACAATTAGATTTATGTCTGGAACAAAAACTTTAAGAGCTATATAACTTCAAGACAGTTTCATTATTAGTATTTTTTACAGCTTACACATGCTTTTACTTCATTGAAAGCCTTATGCTACATACAATGTTTTACATAGTTGATTTTAGCTTTGTACACACTGACATCAGCAAGTTGTATTTGGGTTTTTATGTGTAACTGCTCATTTGCTGCTTTTATTGGTGGTTTGTTTTTGTTTAGGATCAAGGTAGGTACTTTCATATAGAACCTCTTATTTTTATTTTTTTCGTTTTTTAAAAATTTTATTATTATTATTTTTTTAGAGATGTGGGGAGGAGAAAGAGGGAGAGAAACATTGGTATGTAAGAGATACATCAATTGGTTTCATGACCTTGCCTCTTGCACGCCCCCAACGGGGGACCTAGCCCCCAAGCCAGGCATGTGCCCTGACTGGGAATTGAATTGGGGACCTTTCAGTTTGTAGGATGGCACTCAGTCCGCTAGGCTATACCAGCCAGGGCTAACATCTTATTCCTTCTCTGGTGATTCTTTCCTGGATTCTTAGCTTTGCATCATTATGCCTGCAGTGGAACCAGTATCCTAAAAGTCACCAAGATGAATCCTCCTTCTCCAGCATCACATGATCTTCTAATTCTAATAGTTAACAAAAAATGTCCAAGACCAGCCACAAAAGATCTCAAGGAACCATATAATACCAGTGCCATTAAAGGGCTTCCCCAGACTTGCCTGGTCAAATCAGTTTTTTCTTTCCTTCTTCCCCTCACCCCCTTTCCTTTCCTTTCCTTTTCTTTTTTAATAAGATTTTAGAGAGGGGAAGGGGGAAGAAACATCAATGTGTGGTTTCCTCTCCAGCGCCCCCTACTGGGGAATCGGCCCACAACCCAGGCATGATGTGTCATGACTGGGAATCAAACCAGTGACTCTTTGGTTAGCAGTCTGGCACTCAGCCCATTAAGGCACACCAGCCAAGGCTCATTTTTAATAGGTAACAAATAAGACCAAATATTAAGTTAACTTGTTTGTGATGCAGAGTATGGAGTCCCGACAATGTCTTCAGGGTTTTGCATTTGTTTAAAATATTAAAATTGAAAGTTATTTAGTTGTGCTGCTTACTCAGTATACAACATGCCTGAAAATGCTAATGTATTCTTTCTTTGAAACTTCTGCTGTTACAGATCTCTTTTTTGTAAGCTTGTTATTTTCAGTTTTGTCGTTACTTTAATTTAAAAGTTTAAAATTAAAAAATTTTCCATTGATTTTTAGAGAAACATCGATTTGTTGCTCCACTTATTTATGCAGTCACTTTTTGATTCTTCACCTGATCTTAGCCAAAAAGCCAAGAAGCAATATTTGATTGTTATACGCACCCTGACTGGGGACCCAGCCTTGGTGAATTGGGGTGATGCTCTAACCAACTGAACTATCTATCTAGCCAGGGCTAAGTATAAATTTTATATGGAGCCCACATCTATTTCCGTGTAACTTCCCCATCTTGATGTGACCATAGTTTTTAACCCAAGGTAATAACTAGAAAGCTTATCTAAAAGTTAGATATGTCTGAGTTGCATCCCTAGAGATTTTATTTGGTAATCTTCAGTGAGTATTCAGATTTGTGCCCTGGCTGGTGTGGCTCAGTGGATTGAGTGCCAGCCTGCAAACTGAAGGGTTGCAGGTTCGATTCCCAGTCAGAATACATACCTGGGTTGTGGGCCAGGTTCCCAGTTGGGGACATGTTAGAGGCAACCACACACATTGACGTTTCTCTCCCTCTCTTTCTCCCTCCCTTCCCATCTCTAAAAAAAACAAATAAATAAAATCTTAGGTTAAAAAAAAAAGAATTCAAGTTATTATGTTTGGGGAAAGCTTCTTGATGTTTTTAAGCTCCCTTCAGTTGAGAATCACTGTTTGAAATTCTCTTTCATCCTACTGCGGAATATCTGCACGTGTTTTTTAAGAGTATTATATTTTCATGTTGTGTCTAAAATCCCGTTGTTATTTTGGTTATTTAAACTATGCCATCTAGATATACTACCTAATGATTTGAGTCAGTCTAGTTTTGGTGTAGAAGGAGTACTGCTCAGTATTGGTGTGTCTGTCTGTCTGTCTCTCTCTCTTTTAACAATATCATTTTTAGAAGCCATTCCTTTTTATCTATCTATCTATCTATCTATCTTTAGAGGGGAAGGGAAGGAGAGAGGGAGAGAAATAATCAGTGTGTGGTTGCCTCTCGTGCATCCCCTGCCAGGAACTAGCATGTGCCCTGACTGGGAATAAAACTGCGATCCTTTGGTTTGCAGGCCCACACTCAGTCCACTGAGCTACACCAGCCAGGGCTCAGTATTGGTCTTAAACACACATTGGCATAAGCTTTTTAGAGGGTTATTCTTGGAATATACCATAGTACTTAAATTTTGGGACTGAGTATAAATGGTAAATAGCAATGTGCTGATATGTAGTTATTAATGCATAGAGTGAACGGAAGGAGAGGAGAAACATTGATTTGTTGTTCTACTTAATTATGCATTCATTGGTGCTTTGTACGTGTCCTGATCGGGGATCAAACTGCAACCTTTATCAGGACGACACACTAACCAATTGAGGTATCTGGCCAGGGCACTTGAAGTGGATGTTTCTTATTGCCTGCCAGTTACAGCGCATTTCCTGGTCTAGTTACTTTGCTGTTCTGCTAACAAACTTTTTCTTAAGCATTCAATACCATCACTTCTTACTGGATGGTTTTACTTTGTTTTGGTTGTTTATTATTGTTTTAATTTAACCTTTATTCTATTTTTTCTACCATTTAGCCCCCTTATACCTCCCCCACTGCCTACTAGCAATCACCACACTGTTGTCCATGAGTCCTTTTTGCTCAATCCCTCCATTCCCTGACCTCCCCCTCCACTCCCTGCAGCTGTCATGTTTGTTTTGTTGTTGTTGTTAATTGTTTAGTGAGAGAAATTTCTTAACCCTCTAGCATTAATCGATACCCACATATGAGGTTTGTCCATAAGGTATCCAGCCATGCAATATGAAAAATAGAGATATTTATTGAAGAATGTACAAGATACAAGAACTATTGTACATAGGACAGTGACGCCTCAGTCCCATTCAAACTAGGTACCTTGGGACCTCACACAGTTCACCTAGTTGACATCAGCTGCCCTGTCATTTTCCTGAATCTCACTGATGGTCTGAGATGTCTTCCCTTACAAAGTTGAATTTAGTTTTGGAAGAGCCAGAAGTTGCAGGGTGCCAAACTGGGCTGTACAGGGCCTGAGTCACCTGAGTGATTTGATGTTTCGTCAAAAACTGTACAGAGACGTGATACATGAGTGGGCCGTTACGGTGATGAGGTTGCCCATAGCTGCAGCCTTCTGAATCATCTGCATAGTTTCTGCAGAGGAATGTTGAAGCTTAATGCAAAGTTAGGTGCAAGGTGCAGATTCCTTGCTCTACTCAGTCATCTTGAATGCAATGGCCACACAGTACACATGCTCACTCAATGGTCTCTACCGCCCCACTGACTAATACAGTGAAGTCATCATTGTTCACACGTGCACATTCCAGTCCTCCATTCTCCTTATCTGCCAGGTTACGTGGATGTTGTGCTCATTACATTAACAATAGCTTTACTTTTTCTGCACAGACCTTGTAGTCTCTTCTTTTTTTTAGATTTTGGTCAATTTCTTATTCAGCAGTTCTCAATGTATAATCTATACACCCTTGGGGTCCCCAACATCCCTTCAGAAATTCTTTAAGATCAAAACTATGTTCATAATTGGAAGACCATTGCCTTTTTTCCCCCTGAAGATACATTCCACAGAGACAAAAAGTTTCAATTCATTCTTTGCATACCTACCTGGGACTATTTCTTATCTTAACCAATCATTGCTTAGCAGTTTTGAGCAGAGTTGTACAGTCACATAGGTAATGCAGGCAACTTTGTTGGGGGAAGCCACAAAATATTTTAGCTGATAATACCCATTTTTGAAAATACATGCTGCTGTGCAGTATATATTTTTGTATCGCTTAATTTTGGCAATTTTTGCACTTATATATAGAATTTATATTCTTGTTACATTTATCCTGTTCAACCTGTGAACATTTTTGTTTGTTTGTTTGTTTGTTTGTTTGTTTGTTTCCAATTAAGAGCTTTTATTTGGGACAGGATGCTGTGATCCCGTGGGCTGAGTCCAAGCAGACTACAGCTATGAACATTTTTTTTTTTAAGTCGGTGTATATAGCCTTGGGTCTGAGGGAGCAACACCCAACCCACTGAACTAGAACCACACCACCCAGGTCTAATTTTTCCTTTAACTAGTACAACTTGCTGTATTAATTTAGAGAGAACATCCAATTCTGGTGATGTTGCCTTTGAAATTTCTTTTGCTTTTGTAGTGATAAATGTGAGTTAGCTAAGCTTTGCAAGAGTAGATCACAGGCTTAAAGAAACTACGGTTTAAATGTAGCAGGTTTCCCAAAAAATGTTTATTTAAAAAGTATTTGACACTTGAAAAAATGTTTTTCTTGCAGTCTGGATGTGGATAGTGAAGCTAAGAAGCTACTGGGCTTAGGACAGAAACATCTAGTGATGGGAGATATTCCAGCTGCTGTCAATGCATTCCAGGAAGCAGCTAGTCTTTTGTAAGTACTGTGTTTTGCTGTGTGATACTATGCTCCTAATACCCTTGAATCATAAAAAGTTGTTCTATGAGAAGAAGAAACAAAGTGCAAGAGTTTATTACGAGATCATTTTTTCATATGCAAATTCATAACTGTAAAACCTACATGTAACCGAACAATTTTATCAGCCTTTGATCTTCCTGAATAACGTAATCAGTTTTCATTGCTACTAATTAGAGTGACCAACTTGCCCCAGTTTGTTCCTGGGCTTCTCCAATTTTAGCAGTGGAAATTCTTTCTCTGGGAAAACTCAATCCCAAGTAAGCCATGATGATTGGCCAACCCGCCACTAATGTTGTTATTAGCACAGTAATTTTGATAGACTCTTAGCATTTTGTTATCTATTGTTAACGGGTAGGAATTTGGTAGTTACTACTAGGTGACCATAGTTATCTATATTTTGAGGAAACAGGTTAGCTTTAATGCCTGAAGATTGATTTATTTTAACCAAAGACTTGAATGTATCTCTGTGCTCTGAGAAAGTTAAAATCTTGAAGCATTAGCCTTTTGGTCTATGACTTGGTTTGAGCTACTTTCCTCTAAGATACTATTCCCAATAGCAGTTGAAGTAATTTTTTTTTTAGATTTTATTTATTTATAGAGAAGGAGAGAAATATCAAGTTGTGGTTGCCTCTCATGTGCCCCCTACTGGGGACTTGGCCCACAACCCAGGCATGTGCCCTGACTGAGCATCAAATTAGCAACCCTTTGGTACACAGGCCTGTGCTCAATCCACTGAGCCATACCAGCTAGGGCCTAAAGTAATCATTTTAATTAGTTGATTGTATTAACCACAGCTGAGTTGGAGAAATCTTCTTTATATTGGGTTGGCCAAAAAGTCCATATGGTTTTTCCCATAAAATAAGAGACATATTTTTAATTTTCACCAATTACTTTATTGAGTTGGATATTTTACATATGTTGGCTATCTCCTCGTATTTGGCTTGTAGTGGGTAGAGGCCAGGGGTACTGCTAAACATCTTCCAATGCATAAGACAGCCCCACAGCAAAGAATTATTTGGCCAAATGTCATTAGTGCCAAAAAACTTTGCAAACCACTATTGACATGTTTGATCAGTCACAGCACCTTCTCTGCAGACTACAGAAATCTTTTTTGCATTTCAGTTCTATTTTTCCCTTTTTTGAAATAATAAAGCATAATATGCCAAATATGGATCTTCCTCCATGTTCAATATTAAAATGGCTGTACCAAAATTCACTGATTTTGTTAAGTTTTTTTAAAAATGCATGATGACCCTGCCTGGTGTGGCTCAGTGGATTGAGTGCCATCCTGTGAACCAAGGGGTCACTGGTTCAGGTCCCAGTCAGGGCACGTGGGCTTTGGGCCATGTCCCTATTTGGGGGCATGTGAGAGTCAACTGGTCAATGTGTTTCTCTCCCTTTCTCCCTCTTTTCCCTTTTCTCTTAAAGTAAGCAAATAAAATCTTTAAGAAAATAATAATGCACATTGATATGACAACTGTCACAATGCAAACAAAATTGTTTCAAATGAAATTGAAGACAGTTATGCACTATTAGGGCATTATATGGAAAAATTCTTTTGGTCAACCCAATAAAAGAAATGCTTAGAATCAAGCTGGGTTTCAGGTTTGAGGCTCACTGGGATTAAAACTTTTCATTCCTTCCATTCAGTCAGGATTATATCAGTCCATTCTTTTCCCATTCCCTTACTTCCCCTCTGAAAAGAATCCTTTAGAATTTATTCTTGGATGTCTGCAATAAATTTGTCTGATTCCTGGCTGGCCTCTTCATTTAGTAGCACTTTCTAGGCCTGAAGAACTGTGGCTCTGGTATTCTGGTTGTGTTATCGGTAGAGTTCAAAATTTTTTTTAAGGTTTTGTTTGTTTATTTTTAGAGAGAAGGAAGGGAGAAAGAGGGGGAGGAATATCCTTGTGTAAGAGATACATCAATTGGTTGACACTTGCACACCCCCCACTAGGGATCTGGCCCACAACCCAGGCATGTGCCCTGACTGGGACTCAAACCAGCAACCTTCTGGTTCTAGGCTGGTGCTCAATCTACTGAGCCACACCAGCCAGGGCTCTCCTTCCTTCTTAACTGCTTACTGTCTAAATGATAATAGCTAAAACTTCTGTATAAATCTGCATTTCTAAGCATTGTTTTAAATGCTATTATATATATATTAACTCAGTTCTGCAGTAGCTCTTTGAGCAGTTCTTAACATTTCTAGTTTACAGATGAGAAAACTAAGACACTGAGATTAACTTCCCAGTCAGTATTGCTCCAGAGGAAAAATGCCCTTAACTGTTTCATGATGCTTTTCCACAGGCCTTTCTCATCCTTTAGATACCAGACAAAGGTCCTCTAACGATATGTAGATTAGCTCTTCGATTGTATATTGTAACTGTAGCAAATTGATATCATTTACAATATACGATACAGGTGAAGAACAGGCAACACTAATTTCATATGTTGTTTCTTAGGTCAGTGTCCCTTTGACCTTGATTGAAAAGCAAGAGAGAAGAAAGTATTAAGTTTCTTAGAACGTGTTACTGGAAGAATGCCATAATTAAAGAACTAGAAATAAATGTTTCAGAGTAGATGTTAATTCAAATCTTAGATGTTTATTCTCTTTATAGGGGTAAGAAATATGGAGAGACGGCTAATGAGTGTGGAGAAGCATTTTTTTTCTATGGGAAATCACTCCTAGAGTTGGCAAGGTATGTCTTTCAAACTGCATTTAGAAGTAGAATGTTTTGTTCCATGTTCCTCTTTAAGTCTAAAAAAAGAAAACAAATATCCTTTCTCTGAGAGAAACACTGATTTGCTGTAGCACTTGTTTATGTACTTTTTGTTTTTGTTTTTTAAGGTGTGTTTTATCTGGTGGGAGGGGAAAGAGAAAGAAATACAAGAAATCAATACAAGACAATACAAGAGAAACACTGATCAGTTGGCTGTCTCCTGCTCACCACCTGGTCATGTGCCCTGATGGGGAATTGAACTAGCAACCTTTAGATCATGGCATGACACACCAGTCAGCTAAGCCATTCAGGACCATTGGTTGATTCTTAAATGTGCCTTTACTGAGAATCAAAGCTGCAACCTTGACATATGGGGACAGTCCTCTAACCAACTGAGCTACCCAGCCAGTGGAAAAGTACAATATTTTGTATCACCATAATGGTTATTTAAAAACTAGTTTCTTGTCCTAGCTGGTGTGGCTCAGTGCATTAGTACCGGCCTGCTAATGGAAAGATCACTGGTTCAATTCCCAATCTGGGCACATGCCTGGGTGTGGGTTAGGTCCCCAGCTGGGGGTATGCTATAGGCACATTGATTATTTACTGGCTTGAGATTTCACGTGGCCTAAGTGTGACTGATTTTATTAAGAATGGGGGATTATAATACAAGTATGAAATACTGATGGAGGTTTTGAAAGACACTTGATGCAAATAGTAAAGTATAAACTTAGGTTTTGACTTTGGGGTCATAAGAAGCAGAGGCATTTCCTTAGTGAACAGTCAGTAATTTATTGATGTCCAATATAGAGAACCTTTAAAAGCACTCTTGGCTAGTCCAAAATAATTTTCCTTCACAAGGACTGAATGAAGCACAATTTGAACACATTAGCTAGTGAATGCGTTTAATAAATAAAACAAGTAATCTTTTTTGTTTTTAAGCTTTTATTTATTTAACTTATAGGGAGGGAGGGAGAGAAAGAAACATGGTCAGTTGCCTCTCCATGTCCCCTGGCCCACAACCCAGGCATGTGCCTTGACTGGAAATGGAATCAGCGAACTTTTTGTTTGTAAGCCAGCACTCAATCCACTGAGCCACACCAGCCAGGGTTAAAACAAGTAATCTTAATAATCATAAAGCTGTGTGTTTTCCATCAGAATTTATTCACCAGGAAAAAAATACATTGAGGGTGTACAAAACTTGCAAATTATCTGTGATCTAGTTAATCTCAGTTCTGGTCAGTTTTTTGATTTTGTGTAGTATTCTGGTGATTTGTCATGAAAGTCTTGCCAGAATGTTTTTGGCCATTTTGGGAAATATGAATGGATATGATAACTGAGAAATATCATGGCCCTATTGGAAGTATATACCAATTTTGTTATTTTCATGAACGTCATCAGTACCTTTCAGGTGACTAAGTGAAAGATGATTATTTCCTTCAGTGCTCTTACGGCCTTAGTACATGTGAGAAGTTTTGCAGGAGTACCTAGTTTATATTCTCTGCATTTCCTTACTCTTATGTCGCTTTTATAATACAGGACTACAATTTCTGTCTTTCAAAAATCGTTACATTCTAGCCAGTCATACCTTTGGTCCTTTTTCCTTTTTGTCTCCTAGAATGGAGAATGGTGTTTTAGGAAATGCCCTGGAAGGTGTGCATGTGGAAGAAGAAGAAGGAGAAAAAACAGAAGAATCTCTGGTAGAAAATAATGATAACATAGATGGTATGTGGAGTTGCATGTGGCTTTCAAGAGATGCGACGTATAATTCTTGTGTATAAGTGACAGAAATAAGGCTCCTCCCTATCCTGGATGGTCTCTTTCTAAGATGTGTGGGTGATAACCTGCATCTGGTAGAGACTGCAGTGGGAGGTAGCGGATTACAGAAACTGAGTGCAGACTTTTGTAAAAGGATAGCTAAATTTTAAAAGTCTGTGAAGCTCAGTTATTTTAGTAGTGGTGGTTTTAGAGCCCTTTTACCTTTTTTGTGTGTAAGAAATTTAAATATTTATTTCTTAGTTGAATTGGCTTCTAGCTATAATGTTTAGAGGACAATGTAAAACTTGGCATCTCCACCTAACTGATCATCAGAGTGCTCAAGTAAAACATCTAATGTAAGGAGTTTCGTTTTCATTTGCAATAAGTTGCTCTGCTAGATGGGACCTTCCCTTTGCTTTTCTCAAGGGGGCATATAATTTGTAGGCCATCTGCTAAAACTTAAGCTAGGCTGTTCAAGGGTTTAAAGGGAATGTATTTTTAGTTTCCATTTATGCCTTTATCATTAAACTCGAAGACATGTTTATGCTTCATGTTCTTTAACCATGTAGAGGAAGCAAGGGAAGAGTTGAGAGAACAGGTTTATGACGCCATGGGAGAAAAAGAAGAAGCAAAAAAACAAGAAGACAAGTCTTTGGTAAAGCCTGAAATTGATAAAGAACAGGAGACTGAAGTGGAGACGGATAGAAGAGAAGATATGGATATCAGCGAGCCTGCAGAGGAGCTACAGGAAAAAGTTGAATCAATTCCAGGTCACTTAACTGAAACCACTGAAGAGGCAAAGGGAGCAGCGGCACCAGAAGGACCAATTGAAGCTGAGGTTACTTTTGGGAAGCGAGAAAAGGAAGCACTAGATGCTGAGGAAGGAAAATTTGTTTCTGCAACTGTCATCCAAGAAGAATACAGAGAAAAAGGAGGTCAGGAAAAGCCAAAGCAGGGAGAAGTAATTGTGAGCATAGAGGAGAAGCCAAAAGAAGCTTCAGAAGAGCAACCTGTTGTGACTCTAGAAAAGCAGGGCACTGCAGTGGAGGTAGAAACAGAGCCTGTAGATTCAACAGTCAAGCCAGTGGATGTGGGTGGGGATGAGCCAAAGGAGCAGGTAGCTGATTCTGAAAATGATCCAGGAAAAGCTGTTCTTGAGAAGCTGGTAGGGGAAGAAGTGCCTCCTGCTGAAGAGCTACCAGAGGTGACAAGAGAGGTTATCGAAGATGGATCACAAGACTTGGAGAATCCCGGACAGGAGGCCACAGTTCTCCCTAAGGATGGTACAGTCAATGGACTGTCAGCTGCAGGAGATCAGACTCCTGTTGAACCAGAGAATAGTGCAGAAGGATTGGCAGGAGGAAAAGATGGCTCAGGACTAGAAGAGAAAGTCAGGGCAGAGTTGGTTCCTAACCAGGCGGAGACTGAGCTGTCTGTAGAAGAGTCTGGGGCAGCTGGAGATGGGTTTGAGACCAAGGTAGCTCAGGGAGCTACTGAGAAATCCCCTGAAGACAAAGTTAAGATAGCTGCTAATGAAGAAACACAAGAGAGAGAAGAACAGATGAAAGAGGGTGAAGGTAACCGGGATATGCAAGAGCTGCAGTGGGTGGAGTACATTCTGGATTTGACTCACTAATCATGGGTAAAAGTCAGCCTTCCATTCAGGATTTTCGGTCTGCCTTTGGATTAGGAAAGGACTAAATGAAAACGGGGGTAGATTAAGACAGTTGTGATAAGTCGAGCAAGTTAAATCAAAAGTAAGTCTTCTTTAGCTGGCTTATAAACTAACGCTTTTACTAACTGCAAAATAGGCCTTCTCTGATTTCTGAGGCTTGGCTAGCTATTAGTAACTTGTACCATACTAGCCAAATAAAGGTGGAGGGGGATATATTGGGGTGGGTACAGAATTAGTGGGCTAGGCTGGCAGAGAATGCTGAATGGATGTTCACTTGCATGCCTCTGGATTGTTTTACTTACTGTTTACATGGTTCCTTTTCTCTGCTTTAGGGAGCAGGTTTAGAGCAGTAGAATCCACTGAACTGGTACACTTCAGCAGGCATGCCATTTAAGTGAAGGTAGTTAACTCTTGAAGGCTGTATTACCAGAGTGAAAGAATTCTGGTGACCATCTTTAATTTTAGTCTTCAGGAAGTGCTTTAGAGGCTTGTTCACATTAAACAAAATAGATCTCTCCAAAAGATAACAGAAAACTTAATTAGTCCTCTTTCTGCTTTCTCTGCTCATTTCATGCTTGCTTTGGCTGCCAAAATGAAATTTTTGTTACTTCAAACATTTTAAAGTGTGGATGCTTTCTTTATATGCTATTATTTCATTACTTTTCATTCAATTTAATCAAGATGTATGAGCCTCTAATTAGTAATTACGCAATTGGCACGTCTGAATCGAGTTGTACTATCATTTGAGGATTCTACTGTTTATAAAGTTCTGTTTATAAGGTTCATCTAATGTTGGTGTTAATAACCACAGGTTATTAATCATTTATATAATTGACAGATTATCTCAAGAGTTCTCTTAAGTATAGGTTTTTTTAAAGACACATTATCAATATTTACAGCTCATTCTGATAAACTTCTACCTATGTGCAGGTTCCTGCACTCCAGCCAGCAAAGGCATGGTAACCAGAAATGAGTTTGGGTAAATGGTATCACTATTGGGGTGTTTGTGGGCTTATTATTTTATGGGAAAAGCACAGGACCGGATTCCTCAATTTTTAAAAACTCCCATGACTTTGTTTTTACGTTTTTAAAATTTATTCATTGTAGAGGGGAAGGAAGGGGAATGTGAGAGAGAGATACCAGTTTGTTGTTGCAATTATTTATGCATTCATTTGTTGATTCTTGTATGTGCCCTGACTGGGATCGAACTTGGAACCTTAGCATATTGGGATGATGCTCTAACCAGCTGCGCTTACTGGCCAGGGCTAAAAACTTGCATGCCTTGGTCTTTAGTTATAGTGAGCAAAGATAAAAGCTCTGCTGGCTCTCTTACGTTGAACTTTGAATAATCTACACTTGAGATTCATGTTTCTCCACAGTTTGTTCAAAAACTATTCATCTGGATCAAAAGTAACATTGATAGAATTCTCTCACACATATATTACTTTTGATTCCAAAGTAATGCTAGGTAATAAGTAGTATTACTCCGGTATAGTGATGAGGAAATTGAGGCTTAGTGTTACATGACTTGTTTAGGGTCAAATGGTAAGATATAATACTGGAATCCAACCCTAGATCTGACTTGAATGTACTGCTCTTCGTAAGCAACCTCACACTGAAGAAAGCAACTTTTATCCTTTCCCTTAATCTGCCCATCAGGAATTTATGTGGCAACACTGATGTGCAGAAATTTTGTGATTTTTCTCTTAAAACCCCATTTCCTACCGCCTCTTGGACTGTCCATGTCCCTAGTAAAGATTATTGGTCTGGTGGTTTTTTCTAATGTCATGCTAGATAGATATGATTAGTAAGTGTGAGTAGAGTTTTAATATTGGACATAACGCTTGGCCAGGACCAAATGGGCTGTACTGGTTGATCAGTAGTGGTTTTCAGACTTTATCCTGTGAGAGTGCTTAGGATAACTAGAGAATCAGCAGATTGCTTTTATTTTGCCTTAGATTATAAGATCAGAGAAATAGTATAATATAGTGTTTCCATTTTCCCTGAAGTGTGATTATAAGAATACCATAAGATTCCATTTTCAAGGAAGTTGGAAAATACTTTAACAGCTCTCTGGATATCAGGGCATTCCCATTAATTCTTGGGTGCAAGTTACCAAGTTGGAAAGTGTCTTAAAATAATGGCTTTCTGATTAAACTAGCTCCCTCTCTATCATTTCATGAACATAACACAGATTCTTTAAGAAAAAAACAGTAATTTTCTCACATTGTTGTAATTTTAATTTAAAAATTTGATGTAAAATTACAAATAATTAGATATTTTATGCCAAATTAGATGTCATTTTCTAACATTCTGATATGTGTAGGAAGAGATACCAGATTGTATAGGCCCTGGCCCGTGTGGCTCAGTTGATTGGAGTGTCATTCTGTAAACCTTAAGGTTGTGAGTTTGATCCCTGTTTGGGGCTCATACAAGAAGGCATCCAATAGATATTTCTCTTTCTCTCCCCTTACTTCCTGTCTCTCTAAAAGCAATGAAAGTCTGTGATGAGCCTATGTAGCTTTATTTCACTTGCCGTTACAAAATCTGCTGGAGGACAGGCTTCATTGTCTAGTCAATACAATCACTCATCTAGTCTAACATGAGGAAACTGTACACAAACCACTTGGAAGTTTGGGTATGGAAAGATAATAGTATTTAGATTTCATAAGTACTAAGTTACATAGACTGTAGAAATAGGAGAAAAGCAAGCCACTTGATATAACAGGGCTTGTTTGCTATAGAGGAATTGTTTGTACCCCAAAAGCCCATTTAATCGACGTGACATTCTGAACTTTATGTGCTGTGTATAGAGATATTTATTAGCAGCCTGCCCTTAATAGGCATTTGACTTACAAGTATATGTCAATATGGTAAAATAGGATGTTATCATGGCTGCAGATTTTAACATGTTGCTGGAATAAAATAACTGGTTGTGGTACTTTTCAAATTCTGTACATGCTAGAGCTGGCTGGAGTATGTAGCATGCTCATTGGTGAGAGTTGATAAAGGCTATGCTATTTTCTCCACAGCTTTATTGTGAGAAAGCTAGTCTGTCCAGCATTCTTGCTGTGAGTAGACTGCAGTAACTTTTGGTATTTCTCAGCCTATTAGTATTATCTAACAAGTGGCTTAAAGATACTAGGAACACTGGCTGAGGATGCCTCCAACTGCTTCTGTCTTAGTAGACAGGAGCTTCCAGCGAGTGAATAAGAGGCAGTAGTAGCTAATCTTTTCTTCATGATCCAGATTGACTTTCAGAGGAGAAACCTTTGGCCTTTGATCATTGAAGGTCTTAGCCATAGACACTACAAGGTAATGCAATCTAAGTTTAGATTAGACTTGAATTAGACTCTACTTACTGGTCTTATTCATACCCAGTTCAAATGTTGGCTGATTTGTCTTAGCATCTGCCCTGTCTTCCCTCAGAATGTAGATTATTTCACAGATGTTTAATGGACTCTCTGACTAGTCAGAAGATATCCTTAATATTTTCAATACTGAGGAATTTCTGCTTGCAGAAACCGAGGGCTCAGAAGAGGAGGATAAAGAAAATGACAAGGCTGAAGAAGCACCAAACGATTCAGTTCTTGAAAACAAGGTAAATTATTATTTGTTCAGCTCTGTTGTCTGATTTCTTATTGTAGGACTGTGATTCACTAGTTAATATAGGTATGATTGTTATACAGAGCTGTTTATATTGGGTTGGCCAAAAGGTTCGTTTAGTTTCCTCTGTGCAATGGCTCTAGTAGTGCTTAGTTGTCTTTAACTTCATTTGAAACAGTTTTGTTAGATTGTATTGTGACAGCTGTCATCTCAGCATGAGTTTAAAACACAAAATGGGTGAATTTTTTTGTGTAGCCATTTTAATATTGAACATGGAAGAAAATGTGCAACATTTTTGGCATATTAATGCTTTATTATTTCAAGAAAGTAAAAATGCAACCGAAACACAAAAAGGTTTGTGTGGTTGGTGTGTGGAGAAGGTGCTGTAACTTAATCAAATATCAGTAGTGGTTTGTGAAGTTTCTTAGCACTACTGACATTTTAGCCAAATATGGGCTGCCTTATAGATTGAAAGATGTTTGGCAGTACCCCTGGCCTCTACCCACTAGAAGCCAATAGCAGGAGAGATCTGACATGTAAAATATCCAAATCAGTAAAGTTACTGATAAAAATGAAAAATACATCTTTTATGGGAAAAACTAAATGGACTTTTTGGCCAACTCAGTATTTAGGTCTGTAATCTAAAGATGCCTGTCTTTTATACTTAACGTCTAATACCAATGATTTGGATGTACTTTAGTCACTTCAAGAAAATGAAGAGGAGGAGATTGGGAACCTGGAGCTTGCCTGGGATATGCTGGATTTAGCAAAGATCATTTTTAAAAGGTAAAAAAAACCCTTGATGTTTCGAGGCTCCAATTGGGAGTTTGGTGGTTGAAAATAAAAACTAGGTTTGGACAAATGCTCTCAAGGTTTCTGATCATTTTTTCCTTTAGACAAGAAACAAAAGAAGCTCAGCTCTATGCTGCACAGGCACATCTTAAACTTGGAGAAGTTAGTGTTGAGTCAGGTAATGCATTTTCCATTTTACTCTCCCCTTGATGTCCACTGCCTCCAACCCTTCTTTTTCAAATTACTTAAAATCAATCTTGATTGTAAATTATGGGCAGTTGGCTTTCAAAAGACAGTAGGTTTGGGTTCCCTGTGGTCCTTAGAACAGTGGGTAGTTTCTTCTTAAGGTACTTGTACCAAAAGTCTTTTAGTAGGTTTTTTTTTTTAAGTCATTTTGATATTTTTTATAATCAAGAGTCATGGAGATATACTACAAAGATAGATGAAACATAAATCGGGGGAGCATTCTCTCAGAACGGTCTAAAATTTAGAAGTACTGTAATATTAAATATTATTCATTTGGTTGCTATTCTTTTTCTCTTCATTAGAGAATTATGTCCAAGCTGTGGAGGAGTTCCAGGCTTGCCTAAACCTGCAAGAACAGTACCTGGAAGCCCATGACCGTCTCCTTGCCGAGACCCACTACCAGCTGGGCTTGGCCTATGGGTACAACTCTCAGTATGATGAGGCAGTGGCACAGTTCAGCAAATCTATTGAAGTCATTGAGAAGAGAATGGGTGAGTGAGCATCAGCTGTTTTCACAACAACCTTGATGGATCCAGTAATTGACAAGGTTAAAACAGTGGATCCTTTTCTCATAACTTATTGAGCCTGTTCTTTTAGCTGTACTAAGTGAGCAGATGAAGGATGCTGAAGGATCACCTACTGAATATGAGAAAGAAATCGAGGAGCTAAAGGAACTGCTACCTGAAATTAGAGAGAAGATAGAAGATGCAAAGGAGTCCCAGCGCAGTGGGAATGTGGCCGAATTGGCTCTGAAAGCAACTCTGGTTGGTTTACTTTCATTTCCTTTTAAAGTTTTGGTAATAGCATTTTATATCTTTATTTTATTTATCTTTAGGGAGGGGGAAAGAGAGGGAAGGAAACATCAGTGTGGTTGCCTCTCATGCACTGGGGACCTGTCCTGCTACCCAGGCATGTTCCCCGACCAGGAATCAAACCAGAGACCCGTTGGTTCACAGTCTGGTGCTCAACCCACTGAGCCACAGCATCCAGGGCAGCATGTTCAATATCATTTAAGGCATCATGGTATTAGTGTTCTATTTGCTAGGAATCTTGGTTATAACTTGGTTTCTAGGGAATTGGAGGTAAGAGGGAACATGATAGTGCTTAAGGGAATACACTCTGGCTGGTGTAGCTCAGTGGATTGAGCGCGGGCCTATGAACCAAGGGATCGCTGTTCAATTCCCAGTCAGGGCACATGCCTGGGTTGTGGGCCAGTTCCCGGCAGGGGACCCACGAGAGGCAACCACACATTGATATTTCTCTCCCTCTCTCCTTCCCTTCCCCTCTAAAGGTAAATAAATAAAGTCTTTATAAAAGAGAGAGAATACGCTCTGGGTTTGACTTTTCTTTCTTTGCCATTTACTCTATGTGACCATGGACATGTTTGCTTAACTTTTCTTAGCCATAGTTGTCTCATTTGTACCTTTTTGTTAAGCTACTTCTAATGATATAAGAAAAATAGTATTTTATTATTTCTATCTCTTAGAACTCTGTATAAGTTAGTGAGGTATTAAAGGCTTTTAACCCCGGATTGCCTAGTTCTGCCTTTAGGTGTGAGGGTGTCAGGGTGATGATAGCATATGGAGGGTTTAGTTTAATATCTATACTCTGTCTGTGCCCCAGGTGGCGGGGGTGGGGGGCGGCATCTGGTGGGTATGGGTAATGAGGATAGAAGATGTTGCTATTATATGGAGGCCACTAGTATCTCAGGTATTAATAAGTTGCTTGGTTGGTGGGTACCTGCTATAGGACTGGGCGACCTGGTAAAACCCTGGGACCCACCATGGTTTCTCATTGTTCACAGGTAGAGAGCTCTACTTCCGGCTTTACTCCTAGTGGAGGAGGCTCTTCAGTTTCCATGGTGAGTATTAAGGTGTTTTTGTTGTTTGTTTTTTGTTTTGGGGAGTCATTTAATGTTAGGATGTTTGGGGTTTTCGGGTGGTTGTTTTAAGATAAATTTTTAAAGGACTTTTTAGAGAGGGGAAGGAATGGAAAAAGAGGGAGAGAAACATCAATGTGCGGTTGCCTCTCTCACGCCCCCTACTGGGGACCTGGCACGCAACTCAGGTATGTGTCCTAGACTGGGAATCGAACTGGCAACCTGTTGGTTTGCAGGCTAACACTCAATCCACTGAGCCACACCAGCCAGGGAAGACTTACTTTTTGTCTTACAAATAGCTGTATGTTGCTAACAAAGTCTTCCTTTCTGCCAGATTGCCAGTAGAAAGCCAACAGATGGTGCTTCTTCATCAAATTGTGTGACTGATATTTCCCACCTTGTCAGAAAGAAGGTAAATCTACATGCAGTCTTCTCCCTGGCCCCCCAGTACACAAGGAATACCTTTCCTAATACCTGGTGCAAAGGTATTTGCAAAGATGGTGAGGATTTGGAAGTAAAGATAGTTTTCACTTGCATACCTCTTGAAGCAAGTGAAATACTCCTGCGTACTCTTCCTGGCCCAAAGACTATCAGGAAAGCTATCGTGGATTGGTCCAGTCAGCCTGTCTTAGGAAGCTGGTCAGTTTTCTTTCAGTCATTTAGTAACAGGCCATGTACTCTTAAACTCTTGAATACTTCCTGATTCAAGTGTTGGTTTTCAAACTTGTGGTTTGTTTACTGTTCATATCTGCTCACTATCACCCATCCTGCCATCAGAGAGACTGATTGGTATGTTGGGGCAGATCCGTTTATTGCATAGAGTACATATTGGCATCGCCTCCTGTGGCTAGGGTGAGGGTTAAGGCTAGGAATCCTGAAGTATCTTGCAATTGCATTTCAAAACAAAACAAACATTAAGCACATTTGTGAAGGCTATACAATTGTATCTTTAGAGGAAACCAGAGGAAGAGAGCCCGCGGAAAGATGATGCAAAGAAAGCCAAACAAGAGCCGGAGGTGAATGGAGGCAGTGGGGATGCAGTCTCCAGTGGAAATGAAGTTTCAGAAAACATGGAGGAGGAGGTGGGCAGTTAAGCAGGGCTTGGACTCTTGCCTCATTTCCCCTTGTTCTCAGGGCCTGGGGAAACCAGTCTCCCTAGTGCATGTTTCCCACCTTGAGCCTATTTGGATTGCTTAAGTTGTAACCCTCGTAAAAACAATGAGGTTATGCAGAAAATAGTTTGGTATAGATTATAGGGTGTCTTACTGACCCATGGAACCTATGTACATACTACAGGTCCCCCCAGTTGAATGTATGAGAAGACACTTAATTGGCAAGACCATTGGGTCACTTCTGCTTTTTCATTTCCATGTAATATATGATCATTGGCTCTGTCAACCCTATTACAGAGTATTTAACAAACTAGCTTTATAATTTAGTCATTGCCCTGTTGGTGTAGGGAGCAAAGCAGAGTTTAGGGGACCTGTTTACTTCCTCTGACTGAGGCCTACTCAGTTGTATATAAGATAGAATGACTTGAACAAGGGTCACTTATGCCCAGGCTCCCTGTTTATCTTCCAGGCTGAGAATCAGGCTGAAAGCCGGGCAGCAGTGGAGGGCACAGTGGAGGCTGGAGCTACAGTTGAAAGCACTGCATGCTAAGAGGGAACACAGCCTTCCTCCCAAGGGAAAGTGTTTTTGTATATAATGTATTTTTTCACTGTTGGGGGATTCTTTTTGTATAACTTCAATAAAGATTGTACGCAAAGGTTGAGGCTTTGATGATTTTTTTTCTTAAATATTGGCTGAATCTGTGCCTTGGAGCACTCCAGTTTTATATGGTGGCCAAAGGAACTTTTTTCCCCTTTCTGTACTGATCTCTGTGAAAGTTCTAATCCAAATACCTGTCTAATGTGTAGGTGATTAAATCAAGTGTGGCTGCTGGCCCAATGGTGCTATATTTTTTTTGTTTTAAATACTTGACTGGACCTGGCTGTTGTGCAGACCTTCAGTGGTGCTGTCCCTGGACGGGGGCCACAAAAACAAGACTTGGCAAAGATTTTGCTCTTCGGTGCTGGTGCTGGTGCTGTGTGATGGGCTTTGTGAGCTGGTAACAGCCTCTAAGCCAGGCCTTGGGTGGAACCTGTTTTTTCTCCAATTAAGGCATCCTGTCCTGGTCGGAGTGTGGGAAACACTAAAGAAACCTGGGGAGGGCAGGAATGATCTTGAGGAAAACTGGTGTGCTGATTGTAGAGACTTGAGCTTTCTGGTCAGAAGGTGGGACTGAATGTGGCTGGAAATATCTGGGGAGGCTGGTTGCTTGAGTTGTGTTATGTTCTGTACAGAAAGGTTGAAATATATCAATACTTGGAATTGTTACCCATCTACAGTTTTGACTTCTCAAATAAAGACAGTAAAAAAAAATTCCTGGTCTGGACTTGTCTTTAAAGATCTTAGAGTGTGTGGGATCTTGGGCTTCATGGAGCACTTCAGGGTGGGATAAGGAAGAAACTGGCCCAGGAACCCTGACTGCTCATTCTACAGAAGCTAGTGCTTGAGTACCTGGTACTAAAGCCATCCCATTTGGCCCTCACTGTGTCCAAGGCATGGGCTGAGCTGCCTCTGACCTTACCCTTAGTTTAAGGACCTGATATGCGCTAGGCACTATCTGGCTCCAGATCCCAGATATCCTGCACTGTATTACCTAAGGGGGTTTAATATTGGACACACAGGGCTACTTGACTGCATGAGATGGATGGACATTAGGTACATCCTGCTGTTTTGAACAGTTAACTAAACTCCATATTTCAGAGCTTCTATTTTCTCTAAATCAGCAGTCCCCGACCTTTTTGGCAGCAGTGGATGGTTTTGTGAAAGATCATTTTTCATGGGTGGTCGGGGAGAGCAATGGTTTGGGGATGTTCCAAGCACATTATATTGAAGCTTAGGTCCTGCTGTGCGGCCTGGTTCGGAACACGCTTGGAGGTTGGGGACCCTTGCTCTCACTAAGTTGAGTTTTTCTGGACTGGTTGTAAGTGGCTGCAGAATCTGGCTGTGAACTTCCTTCCCAAAAATGCCCTTCTTTTGCAAGACCTGAAGTTTTTGGGCACGTAGGGGTCTTTAACATCGGGGTCTGGGTTCAGGACTAATACAAAATTTCAGCAAGAATTCACATGCGAACATCCTCCCCACCATACACACATTTGGGTTTGGACCCTGCCTCAAGTATACAAGGTTACAGGAGCTTCCTGTTTATGGGCACCTTGAGAGCCTATGTGGCTTCCTGGGGGATATCCTGAGGAAAAACATTTGAAGGATGTGGCAATAAAATTGACTTCAGCAAAAAGGTATGAGTTTATTGAGTTCCTTTAGTTGTGATTAAAGAGTGCCCCCTCAGTCACAAAGAATTCCCTATATGCCAGGTGATACTGCAAATACATTTAATCTCATCAGTATGTTTTACAAAAGGAAAGCAGATAAAGGCCAGAAACTTGGGTTTACCATTTGGTAGAAATGGTAGAACTGGTTAGATCTCATTTTGTGCTCATCAGCTTTTTGCTTCTAGACATCCCATCAGACCAATAGTAAAGCTGCAGGTGTGGGAATAGGCTCAGTTTAGGCTCTTGTCCTATACATGACAAGCTATTCATATGCTTTCTCCTGGACTCTGCCAGTGGGGGTGGGTCAAAGCTGGTGCCAGCCCACACCCTCTTCTCTATCCCTGACTGCTGCTGAGGGGCCCTCCTGCAGGAAGAGGGGGATCAACAAAACCAGTTGGGGTGAAGGAGTTCGCCTCCAGAGAAGATGAGCTGGACACCTGTGGAACGGAGGAGGCAGGTTTTTAGCAGGTTTGTGTACCCGTTAGCACAGGTTCTAGGGTTGGACTGCACTACCTTAGACTCTAGATGAACCAAGTTAACCCTGCTGTGCTCTGATTTCCTTGTCTCTGCGTAGCACTTACCGCATAGGATGTGTGAGGATCACAATCCACAGAAAGAACATTTGGTAGTGACTTAGCAAGTAGTTGTCAACAAAGCCCGGCTATTCCACACCAACCACATTCATGGCATCCCTAGCTCCAGTTGAGCCCTCACCGGAAGTGGGTACTGGTACTCGTGGGCACTTGCTGGATTAATCTCTGCCAGTGCCTGGACAGCTGCATCTCTTGTATTCACCAGCCGCAGAAAGAGCTCAGCCTGACCTACCTGGAAAGAGATAAAATGATACAGTATCTGTACCTTCGAGTTGGCTCAATCCCCATTTTCCACACTCACCTGGGGAATTCCATTCAGCTGCCCAAGACTAAGGCTGGGGTCCACAGGAAGGGCCCGAAGTGGGAGACGCCAGCGGCCACTTAGCACCCTCTGGTCCCCGTCAAAGAGCACCAGTGAGGCCCAGGCTTTTGTACCCCATGCCAGCCCCTGACAGGCTTGTAGCTCACAGACCAGAGACACTGATGGCGAGGGTGGTAGCCTGAAACAGTGAAAAAGGCATGAAGCCAGAACTGGCTCTACTCTCTTCCTAGAACTTGGTCCTCAGAGCCAGATGAGAAAACATGCAAGGGCATGAAAGCCATCATTCCCACCTACTGACCTGGGAACAGGCTGCCTGCTGGCAAGGATGGCACAGCTGCCCATTGGCCCAGGAGCTGGAGGAGGGGGTAAACAAAGGGCTGGGGGCAAAGCTGTGGTGCCTCCTGTATGCTGTCCATCTCGAGCCAAGCCAGTCATCAGTTGCACCCAAATCCAAGAAGCCTCGAGGCCCCGCAGGAAGTCATAGAAAATGACCAGGCCAGCCCTGAGAACACAGGTCTCTGAGCCTCTGCACACTCCTCTCACCACCTCCCCCCAAAGCCCCCTGTCATTTCTCCAACCCAAGCTGGGCCTTAACCAGCTGTGGTGACCAAGTTACAGAAGATGTCGAAGGAGGGAGCAGGCCTCACCCGGGGTCATAGGGTGCAGGGCCCAGAACATCAGTTGTTGGCAGAACAAAGTGTGGATCCAGGCCCACGTTCCTGGTCATGGCTCCAGGAAGCTGCCACTGTGAGGAAGAGTTGACTCTCTAGAAGGCTTCCTAGGTGCCTATGCTTCCCCAGTTACACAGAGCAGAGTTGCCCCCATCCCAAGCCTTGGTTCTCACCATCTTTTCTGCACCACCCGAGAATAAGATGCCTGTGGAGTGTGGAAGTGGTGGCAGTGGGGGAGCCACTGGTGGTGGAAGGCGTGGAGGATCTTCCCTTCTTCTCAGGCGTGGGCTGGGATTGGCCACAAACTGTGACTCCCTGGACCCTAGGAGCAGAGGAAGAGGTCACCCGTGAGAACACAGCAAGTAACTGGGCTAGTAACTCTGCCTTGAGAGCCATACCCCCACACAGGGACACCTGGAGATGCACAGGGACACAGACAGGGCACAAACAATTGTCTCATCCCCATGCTAACCCTGGCCCTCGGGGAGGGCTAGCAGGGTGGGACTGAGGTGCTCACTGACCCCAGGGCACCGAGCCAGCACTCCTCTGCATCAGCAAAGCCAGGATTTCTGCCTCCAGGTGCCGGTTTTCAGCCTCCACCATAAGAAGCTCCCCAGCTGTGGAATCTGCCTGCCTTCCTGTGATGAACAAGTCTGACCTGTCACCTTTGACCAGCTTGGTCTGGCTCTGAGCAGCTCTCTGACCTTAGCACTCTCTGGACAAGGGTGGGCTGGTTAAGTAACATTCTAGTCACTGCCACAAAGGCCGCCCAGGTTTTCTACAGAGAGGTTTTTGCTTAAGTAGTTTCCATGCCAAATATGCCCTCCCTCGGGGCCCTTTTCTCCTTCCAACGCTAAGACCACTGCTTCTGAGACACCCTCCTAGCTGCCCCTATCCCCCCCATTCACCCCTGCGGGTCCGAGACCGCTGAAGCTCCAGAGCTGACGCCTCCACTTGCAACTGCCATATCTGGCCCAGAACGCCAGGGTCCCGGCCCCCACCTCGAATGTAGGTCTCTCGCAGGGCTCTAGGGAGTAGGGACACAAAGGCAAGAGCGTCTTTTCAGTGCTGAACAGCGCTTCCCCGCACGGCCGTCCCAGGGCCCCGTGCCTCGGACCTCACCCGATCTCCGCAACCAGAGTCCCTGGGTTGGACTGCAGCACCGGACAACTGAGTTCTGCCTCTCGCATGGAGTTCAGCCCGGTCCTGGAGTGGGGACGTTGTCACGGATCCATAGCTCTGGCCTATCCACCCCTTCCCGAACTCACACGTGCCGCCTTCCCGCGGCTCCCAGACCTACGCTTGTGTGCATCCGGCCCCTCCCGGGCTCCCCAGACCCCAGCCCCGCTAGCAGGTCCACGCCGCGGGGCTCTGGGATCCCCCGCGCGGGCCTCACCTGGGCTTGGCCTGCAGCTGCTGAACGCACGTTCCCAACACCTCTAGAGCTCCCCTGGTTCGCCCGGCCTCGGCTCGGAGTTCTCGAAGCTCCCGCTCCACGCCTAACAGGCGTACTATACTGCCCCGGGTCCGGGCCAAACCTTGGAGGCGCTGGTTCAGTCCTGAGTAAGGGGCCAAGTGAGAATGGGTTCGAATAACTTCAGACCAAGGGAAGGGTCCCCCTAGGGCCCCTTCCTCCCCTCACCTTCGCTGCGTAGCTCCAGAGCCCTGCTCTGTGCATCTGCCTCTGCCACACGCCTCCTGTGATTCCGGTGCAGCTCCCGCAGCCGCTCGCCGGGGCTCCCAGCGGCCCCAGAGGTGGGACCAGGGATCGGAGACTTTGAATGCCCCCAAGGCCCCGCTGACTCCTTGGAAATCATTGTTATCCCGGGTTGCATTTCCTGAAGGTAGAGACGCAGCCCCTGCACCTAAAATTACAGTAATGCTGTGATCTCCGTGTAGGGTTAACCTGAGGCATTATCTAAAGGTTTGGGGAGGATCCTCAGACTCAAGCCTGTGTGTCGGGTTGGGTGTACCTCCTCTGTTAGTCTCCTTAGAGCCAATTTGCTGGTCTCCTGGTCTGGGAATCCTTGGTGTCCTTGTGACACAACCTGGTCACAACATGTGGGATGAGGAATCCAAGGGTCAAGGTGGCCTGAATAACCACCCAGGGCCATGGAGGAGACCCTTACCATGGGGCCTTGTGGTTCCGAGCCTTTTGAGGGCTGTGCTCCAAGTGTCACCTCCCGGGTCCATCGGCCTATGCAGAAGCGCTGAGTGTGAGTGGCCAACAGGGCCCAGGAGCGGAAAACCATGCCACAGGACCCGCAGGGCAGGAGCCCTGGCTCCCCAGAGTGGGAGTCCATGGGATGGAACCCCTTTGGTGACACCAAGCCAAGACCTGAAGAAGATTGGACAGAGAGTAGAGGAAAGAGAGAGGAGGATAAAACAGAAAGCCAGAGGCAGAGAGGAAAGGCCCAGTTTATTGGGTCTCTACAGTACCCAGTTTGTTTGGGGAGGAGCCTTAGTTCCCTGCACAACTACAGGCCTGGGCAGGTCAGAAGAATGGGTGTGGAAGGCTTGATCACCTTTGGGAGGAGGCCCTGGCTTGAAATAAAATCACAAAGTCTGCTCCACCTCCTTGCATGAGACAGGCAAGTCTCTAATATGACACCTTGGTTTTTCTGCCTATATTAATAAAATCAAGGGGAATAAACAGTGTCTCCTAGACCAGTGGGGCCCATGTAACACACTCCATCATTGATCACAGCCTTTGGCAGGGAAGTGTCATCTTTTTAAAAAAAAATATTTTAATTTTCATATGAATCACTATTTTTTAAAAGATTTTATTTATTTTTAGAGAGAGGGGAAGGGAGGGAAAAAGAGAGGGAGAAAAACATCGATGCGTGGTTGCCTCTCATGCGGCCCCCACCTCAGGCATGTGCCCTGACTGGGAATCAAACCAGCAACCCTATGGTTCGCAGCTTGCGCTCAGTCCACTGAGCTATACCAGCCAGGGCAGGAAAGTGTCATCTTGTTCATCCTTGTTTTGTTCAAGTGGATGTAACCAAAGTTCGTGTCATTCTCCATTCCTTGAACACAGAGTATGAGCCTTCTACAAGGAAACCATGTCTTTTTTTTTTCTTTTGCAAAAACCTTTGTTTTCATTTGATTCAGGTCATGGGAGAGGGCTCCAGGGTGGTTAAAAGGCTCCGTAGGGGCTGCAGGGAGAGGCTCAGGCAGAGCTTGACACCTAGGGGATGCAGAGGGGCCCCTCAGAGGTCTCTGGGCTCCAAAGGCTTCTAGTCATGTTTAAAGGGGAGCCTTTTGAAGAGACACTCTCCCAGTCCAGCCTGGGGGCTGACGGCCTGTGGAGGGCAGTCGGGTTGTCACCCTTCTCCTTGATGGATTTCACCTCATCTATCAATAGGAAGTGGTCCTCTGGGAAGTTAAGAAATGGGGTCTTTCCTGGCTGGTGTAGTTCAGTGGATTGAGCGTGGGCCTGCGAACCAAAGGATCGCGGTTCAATTCCCAATCAGGGCACATGCCTGGGTTGCGGGCCAGTTTCTGGCAGGGGATGCACGAGAGGCAACCATACATTGATGTTTCTCTCCCTCTCTCCTTCCCTTCCTCTCTAATGACAAATAAATAAAATCTTAAAAAAAAAGAAAGAAAGAAAAGAAATGGGGTCTTTGCGGGCTGAACCCAGGGCATGCCGACACAAAAGGGCCAGGTTCAGCTTCTTCTCCATGACCATGGAGGCTTCTGTGGTGTCCTGGATTTTACCCCACTCATTTTGGAAAGGCTTCTGCATGTCTTGAAGGAGGGTATTGCTGCCTTGCTTGTTTTATATCTTTAAGAGATGTTTGGTGCACTTGTGCTTCTCCTTAGCCATCTTGACAAGTGGCCCTTGTACTGCAGAACCACATCCTTGTATCAAAATAGAAGCTCAAAGAGAAGGGT
This sequence comes from Anoura caudifer, assembly GCA_004027475.1. Lineage (NCBI taxonomy): Eukaryota > Metazoa > Chordata > Mammalia > Chiroptera > Phyllostomidae > Anoura > Anoura caudifer. Next base: position 48,518 of record PVKU01005904.1, on the reverse strand, counting down.
AGGAGGCCTGAAGATGCAAGTTAACCAGGTGGTTGGTGGTGGCCTCCACCTTGGTGAAATTATTCTGACATATCTGGGAGATATGTTTGCTTGGCAATAAGGGGTTAAGATTTAAAAAAAAGAAGAGGTGTTGGCTGGTCCCAAAGGCTGAGGATCACTAAGTTCGTTCTGAAAATTGCAACTGGAAATGAGGTTGGAAGGTGGTGGGAGGCTGGAAGAAGGGGCATCACTGGGTCTGTTCTGTCCTAACATTGTTGAAGCAAGAGACAGATCTGCAGGACCTCTGAGCATACTCTCATGTCTTTACCCTAGACTGAAAAGCTTTTCCTTGCACTGGGCCTCTCTGGAAGCAACTACAGTTTTTTCATAACTAAGTCCCATTAAGACTAGCAGTCTCTCCCTAATGCCCATTCTGATTCCTGTTTTTCTAGCTGGAGAGGGAAGATAATCATCACAGCACAAGGAATGAAAGTTCTGAGAAAATATAATGAGTCTATGAGGGAATCAAATACAGAAAGATACCCTTCACTTGACACCAGACAGGGACCATGTAGACCCATTCCTCCTGGTGAAATCTCTCTACCATCTCTAGAAATATATGTATACATCAGAGGCAGGGTTTCTGAACTAGCCCCAGTTTCCTAAATAAACCCCCCTTTTTAAACAAGCTAGGGACTTACACCCTGACTAATGTGGCTTAGTTGGATGGGAATCTTCCTGCAAAGTGAAGGGTTGCCTGTTCAATTCCAGGTTGGGGCCCAGGCTTAGGTCGTGGAGTTTAGTCCCCAGTTGGGGCACATGTGAGAGGCAGCCGACTGATGGTTCTCTCCCTCCCTTTTCCTCTCTGAAAATAAATAAAATATTTTAAAAAAGTAAATACATAAACCAGTCTTTTATTATCCAGTATTATGCACTGGAGAGACCGCATGTGTTATACTTTCACACAACTGCAGTGCAGGTTTGTTTACACCAGCATCACCACAAACACCTAAGTAATGTGTTGTGCTTCTGATGGCTCTTTCACTAGGTGATGGGAACTTTTCAGCTCCATTCTAATCGTAGTGGATCACTGCTGTACATTTGGTCTGCTGGTGACTAGAATGTCGTCATGAGGCCATGAATGTATTTCACTGATTCTTACCAGTTTTTTTTTTAATTGATTTGAGAGAGAAACATTGACTTGTTGTTCCACTTATTTATACATTCATTGGCAGATTTGTTTTGGTAAAGTTTTATTTTATTCTCACTTGAGAGAGAGCGGAAGGGAGGGAGGGACAGAGGGAAACATCAATGTGAGAGAGTGGACTGAGCCCACAACCCCAGGTATGTGCCCCATCTGGGAATCAAACTGGCATACTTTCAGTTATGAAAGGATCCTCCAAACACGCCACGCTGGCCAGGGCTGTTGGTTGATTTTTTAAAAAATATATTTATGCCTTGGCTGGTGTAGCTCAGTGGACTGAGTGTGGGCCTGTGAACTAGAGTCACTGGTTCAATTCCCAGTCAGGACACATGCCTGGGTTGCGGGGCCAGGTCCCCAGTTGGGGGGCATAAGAGGCAACCACACATTGATGTTTCCCTCCTTCTCTTTCTCCCTCCCTTCCCCTCTCTAAAAATAAATGAAAATCTTTAAAATATTAAAATTATATTTTGATTATGCTATTACAGTTGTCCCAATTTTTCCTCCTTTACCCTTCTGCGCCCAGCATCCCCCATTCCCTCAGGCAATCCCCCCACCATTGTTCATGTCCATGGGTCAAGTGTATAAGTTCATTGGCTACTCCATTTCCTATACTGTACCTTACACCCCCATGGCTATTCTGTAACTACCTATTCGTGCTTCTTAATCCCCTCACCTCTGACCCATTCCCCCACACCTTCCTCCCATTTGGCAACCATCAAAACAGTCTCTGGACCCTGGGACTTCTGGCCAAGATGGAGGCATAGGTGAACACACTCTGCCTCCTCGCACAACCAAAATTAAGGGCAACAAGGATTTAGAAACAAGAAAACACCCAGAACTGACAGCAAATTGAACTGTGTGGAGGTCCAACAACCATTCATCCAGACTGGTAAGAGGGGTGGAGTTTTGGCAGGAGGAAGCAGAGGTTGGCAGACCCCAGGTGTGCAGGTGGCAGCTAGTGGACCCTGGGCATGGGATGGTAACGAGCAGACCCAGTGAGGCCAAGCAAGGTGACTGGCTGACCAGGCAGTTCCACATTCGTGCGCAGATAATCCAGGTGAAAACGGGGAGCCAGAAAGACCTTGCAACCCAGGGCCTCAGTGCCGGGAAATAAAACCTAAAAACACCGATTGAAAACACTTGTGGGGGTAGAGGTGCTGGGAGAGACTCCCAGCCTCATAGGAGAGTTCGTTGGAGAGACCCACAGAGTCCTAGAACGTGCACAAGCCCACCCACATGGGAATCAGCACCAGAAGGGCCCAATTTGCTTCTGGGAAGCAGCGAAAGGGACTGAAATATGAGAGAGCAGAGCAAGCACCATTGTTCCCTCTCAGACCCCGCCCCCACATACAGCATCACAACCTGGTGACTGGGCTGCCCTACCCTGGTGAACACCTAAGGCTCCACCCCTCACTACATAACAGCCACGACCAGACAAAAAACAAACCCCAAAAATGGTTCAAATGGGAGAACAGATCAAAGCCCCAGAGCCAATTCATCTAAGTGACCAAGAGATAGCCAACCTATCAGATGCACAATTCAAAGCACTGGTGATCAGGATGCTCACAGAATTGGTTGATTTTGCTCACAAACTAGATGAACAAATGAAGGCTACAGTAAGTGAAATGAAAGAAAACAAACAGGGAACAGTAGTGATGGGAGGAAAATTGGGACTCAAATCAATGGAGTGGACCAGAAGGAAGAAACAACCAACCAAACAGAAAAAAATGAAGAAACAAGAATTCAAAAAAATGAGGAGAGGCTTAGGAACCTCCAGGACATCTTTAAACATCCCAACATCCCATTATAGGGGTACCAGAAGGGGAAGAAGAGCAACAAGTGGAAAACTTATTTGAACAAATAATAAAGGAGAACTTCCCCAATCTGGCAAAGGAAATAGTATTCCAGGAAGTCCTGGAAGCTCAGAGAGTCCCAAAGAAGTTGGACCTGAGGAGGAACACACCAAGGCATATCATAATTACATTAGCCAAGATTAAAATGGAGAGAATTCTAGAAGCAGCAAGGGATAAGGGCACAGTCACCTACAAAGGAGTTCCCATCAGACTGCCAGCTGATTTCTCAAAAGAGACCTTACAGGCAAGAAGGGGCTGGAAAGAGGTATTCCAAGTCATGAAAGGCAAGGACCTACATCCAAGATTGCTCTACCCAGCAAAACTTTCATTTAGCATGGAAGGGAAGATAAAGTGCTTCTCAGATAAGGTCAAGTTAAAGGAGCTCATCATCACCAAGCCCTTATTATATGAAATGTTAAAGGGACTTATCTAAGAAAAAGAAGATAAAAAACAGGACAGTAAAAAGACAGCAAACTTCAGATACTAACCACACCTCAAACAAAAGCAAAGTAAGCAAACCACTACAACAGGAGCAGAAACACAGGAATGGAGATCACATGGAGGGTTTGCATCAGGGGAAGGGGAGGAGGAGAGAGGGAAAAGGTACAGAGAATAAGTAGCATAGACGGTGGGTAGAAAATAGGGGGAGGGCAAGAATAGTGTGGGTAAAGTAGAAGCTAAAGAATTTATGAAACATGGACATGAAGTAAAGGGGGGAATGTGGGTGGGAGGGTGTGTGCAGGGTGGAGGGGAATGAAACAACTGTAAGAGCATAATCAATAAAATATAATTTAAAAATAAATAATTGCACTAAAAGAAAAAAAGAAAAAAAAGACAGCCAGGGTTTCTTTCTGGAATTTTGATCTGTTCTTTTATTTAGGCCATGTCTCCTTGTTTTGGTAGCCTTCCTGTGTGTTTCTATGTAGTAGTTAGACCTGCTTTGACTGTGTCTTGGTAGTGTGACCTAGTATAGTAGGTATCCTGTAAGGCTCCATGGCACAGCCTTCCCTATCAAGGGATACCCTTTGTGTGGGCTGAGTATACCCTCCTATTGTAGTTGTGGCTTGGGCTGTTGGCAGATCAATGGGAGGGATTTACCCAGGCCAGTCAGCTGCAAGGGCTGGCTGTGACCACATACCACTAAACTCCACCCCATGTGCAGGATCAGCTGTACAGGGCCAGGGTGGTGGTGCTCCAACATGGACTATAGCTGTCCACTGGATGCACTGGCCCTGGGGTTTCCCAGGCAGTGCAGGCCAATATCCGCTCCCACCTGTTTTGCCTGGGCCACCCTGCATGATCTATAAAGCAACCTGAGATGGCTGCTACTTGTGCTGAGCTTGGAGATTTCCAGGCAAAGCCCAGCTGGGCATCTAGGCTGGCTGCTGCTACTGCTGGGCCTGGGGCTCACTGAGGCCAGCTATCACTTGTTTGATAGGATTTGAAGTTGTGAAGCATGAGCCAAGACCAGACATTCATATGGAAAAGCACCTTGGGTGGGCAGCGAATGGGGTAGAGTCTCTGGGGAATCTCCAAGGCTGGTCAAATGGTGTTAGGCAGGTTGATGAGAATCTCAGATATGGCACCAGCTTGTCAGCTCAGTCTGGATGTATGTGCTTTCTTTGGCTCCATAGTTGTCAGACTTCCATTCAAGTCCATTTCTGATGGTTCCGAGTGATGGCTGTTCTATATTTTAGTTGTAATTTTGATGTGGTTGCATGAAGAGGTGAGCCACATCTGCATATACCACTATCTTGACCAGAAGTTGGCCGATTCTCATGTATGTATTAAATGGTATTGAACCCACGATTTTGGTGTAATGGGATGAAGCTCTAACAACTAGCCAAGGCCTGCATGTCATTGATTCTAAGATGCAATTATTTAATGCTGAAATCAGGATTCACAACTAATGGAGTGCCATAATTTGGCAAGTTTTCTTATTAGTACATAAGATAATGTCATAAAGTATATACATCCCATGAAATATGACATAGTTCTTACTGCTCTATTTCAAACACTATTCCCACAGCTTGCACATGGACTGCATATACCACTAGCTGAAGAGACTCTAGTACAGTAAGGTACACAGAGCCTCTGCCTTCTTAACCTTTAGAATCTAACAAATGTCATTCTCTAACAAAGGTCATTCTAGTCTGTGGTCTGTACCCCGTCTGGAGCCCATACAAGTTAGCATCTTTTTAACATGAAATCAGGCCTGTTACTTCTCTGCTGTTGTCCATTACAGTATGATCTTGGACCTCCATATCCTTAGAGACGATGTAGGGACAGCCAAAGATAGTCAGTTAGTAAGTATCTGTTGCCAGACATCTGCTTGTCCATCAGATGTTGGCCTAAGGTTTCATTTTTAACGCAACTGGTTATTCCCTTCCCTATTGGACTTGGCACCCCTTGCATCCCTCAGAGCCTTACAGAATGCCTGGGACACTAAAGAGCCTGAGTATTTGTTAAGTGAAAAACCTCCCTCTTCCACTGGTCACCCGACCAGTATTGGCTCAAATCCCTTCCTCCTATCTTATTTAGCAGGAAAATCAAGGAATAGTCCCTTCCTTAAAATATGTACATTGGTAAATACAGGGATAGTGAGCAACAGCATCAGGAAAGAAACTCTGGTTTCTGATTTTATTACTGGTAATTTATTGTACAGGTTTTTCTGCATGAAAAAAATAGCTGCTAAAAAGGAGAAACAAGTGTATGAAATTCAGATGTTAGAGTGCCAGATGCATTTCCCCTAAAAAAAGAAAGCACTCATTTAATTTTAAAGAAAACAGACTTCTTACACAAGACAATCCAAACTGATGCAAAATATTTATTCTGAGTTAGTTATTTTATGCAGTAGTTTCCCCCTCAAGACTTGTGATAACCACATCTTTTAAATCTGTAAATAATGTTATCAAAATAATCTTAATCTTTGAAATCTCACAAAAATTTATATTTTACAATCCACCCTGAATATCAAGGCTGCAAGAATAACACATTTCCTATATCCAAATATTTTACAGCTGTACCCAAAAAAAGGAAGAAAAAAAAAAAAAGGAAAGGAAAAACAAACAAACAAACAAAAACCCACATATACTTAGTTAAGGGCTAATGTTACCCGAGCAGCCAAAAATAAAATAAAATATCCAAATTATTAGCATTAATTTAATACAATTATAACTTCAATAGTCACTTTGTCATTGACAATGATTGCTTGAGCACAGGGGTGAGTGCCCCAAGGGCTGGCGGAAGCTGCTGCTGCAGACCAGTGCCACCTCCTCTGCACTGCCAGCTCCCACTTGTGCATCGCCCCATATATACTGTGTGTGTGTTTTAAAAATCTTTCCGACCATACGAATTTCTATTAAGCAGGTAACAGGAAGAACAACAAAAGCTAAACAAGTCAAATCTCTCTCTCTTTGGGATATGATTATTTCCCTTGTGCATGAAATATTCAACAACATAAGAAAAGGAAAAGAAGATTTCTTTTGTATATTCCCTAAGCACACAAGCTGAGTACATGGGTCAGATTTAACTGTGAACAGTTATATGCCTACTTCCAGGCATCGTCATCTGATGTTTCACTGCTACTGGTTTCCGTGTCTGAATCCTCAAACTCTGCTTTACAAGTGCTTCTCCAAGGGGAGAACAGGCTGGAACTGCGGCTCTGCAAGAAGCCATTCTTCCCAAAGCCATTTCTTCTCAGCTGGTGTAAGCAAGGGACAGAGGAAAAAGAACAGAGAGAAACCATCAACATCTACACTGGCCAATGGGACCTGGGAGAGCCAGGCCTCAATTCAATTCCAGACAGGATGTAGAGGGAGGACCTTTAAACAGATTAAAGTTTGTTAGCAGTGCGTATCAAACTTTAATGCACAAATGAATCATTTAAGGCTCTGTTTAAAATGCAGATTCAGATTCAGAATAACTTCGGTAAAATTCTGAGATTCCATATTTCTACAAATTCTCAGGTGATGACAATTATTGGGAAACAGTTCTGAGCAGCAAAGTCTTTTGGTCAGCCTGTATTTTCTCTTTATAAGACTACACAATTGTTATTTATGCTTTAAGTATACACCACTAGGACACAAACTCCACAAGGTCTGTAGAGACCCACTGGTCTTGCCCATTGCTGTAAACCCTAAGGTCTGGCAGCATTTTACTCAGAGAAAGAATCTAAGCATTTGTCGAATAAATTAAAATTTGGCTTCTTGGCTCTGGCCAGAGTACCAGAGCAAACAGGGCTAAAAGCAGAGTGCGGGCCTGCCTTCCTAGGAACCAAGGGCTCAGCTCATAACTTTGGAACATAGCCTTGTGGTCCTGGATAAGGGGTTAAAGCTTCCAGGATGAAAGAACATACTATCTACTGAAATCTGCTACATAATGACCTGGTTTTTGTATGTAACGCTGGAGATCCCTATTGCCTAGGCAGATTTATTTTATTAGTATTATTTTAGAAAGAAAAACTATTTTATAAACAAAAAGTGGGCTCTGGAAACAGAGGATTAGTCCATTCAGGCCTTCAGCATCCTGGTGGTGACTGGTCCTTCTCGTATGATATGAACGCTGACTCCCATGCCTGGCTGCGTCCACAGCATTCAGCATGGCTTGTGAGATGGTCTCATACAGGTGGTTCTGGATCCATGTTGGGCTCCCAGAGGGACTCGGACACCGCATACATTTGTTTGGTGTAGGTGCCAGTGACCACAGAGTTGTCAGTCACTGGGGCAGCCAATAAGGTTTAGAGAGCAAATGAAGGGCTTAAAGGTCTTCAGGTCCAACCCAGCAATTACTGGTTCAATGTATAGGGGCCAAACAGCTTCTCATACAGGAGGTGGACCACCACGCTCATGAGGGTATAAAGCTTGATCTGCCCACATTCCTTCAGTTCATACAGATTCAATGAGAACTCGAGGGGCTGGGCAACAGTAAGGGTATTGGTGGCTAGCCTGGCCAGGCTGATGTACAGCTGGTCACCCATGGAAAAGATCTTCTGGAAATCCATGGTCACCATCTGGGCCTGGATCCTGAAGTGCCTGTTAGCAGTGATGGCCACATAGTTCCTCCCCTCCATGGTCATGATGACCCCTCTGTTATAGCACATGACTGTCTACTGTGTAGTAGGACCGCGAACTGCCACAATTCAGCAAACCTGCCACCTAGGCAGATTTAGATGTTCTTCTGTGTTTCTACTATGGTAACTTTGTATTTTCTTTGCAAGGGCTTTTTTTCACACTACACTGGGCTCCCAAAGGGCAATGACTGCCCTGACTCCTCATCATCTATGCATTAACTGATCTCCAGGAAGGTTTATGACGTACCTGCTCAGTTTTCATGTGGAACTCCTTGAGCTCATCCTCTGTGAGGGGAAGGCAATTCTCATCATTTTCAGGATACTCTTGCCATCCCATTGCTTTCAATAACCTGGAGGAGGCAGGTCAGGCAAAGAAAACATGACAACTTTAAACTGAAAGTGGGAAGCCCACAACTGTCCACAAAAAACTTTCCTGCCCAGGGACAATGGTACCCACTTGGAGGTTAAAGAAGAAACTTAGGTTTGTCTTTTCTCCCCAGTGGGATAAGCTTTAATTATTGCTGTTTAGGTACTTATGATTAAGAGGGGGATCTCCACAGTTGCTCTTTCCAGAGCCTAAGAGCTACAGAGAAGAGAGAGTACAAACCACAGAAAATAAGACAGCATGGAAAAAAAGTGCCCAACTGCAAGGACCCTCTCTGTCCTTTAGACAGAAGAGTACATCTCATTTTTGTCTTGTGAGCAAATTAGTACTTTCCACATGTACTGAAGTTCTCTTTCAATTTCACGGCATTATGGTCTCCTTCGTAACCTTGTGATCCCTTAAGGTTCCTCTGGACAGGGGCCTCCTTTCAGAAAGGCACGATCATACGTGGCAGGCCCCATGTGCCATCAGCTGCTCAGTGTTCAAGGCCCTCATTTAAAAAACAAGCTCCAGGAACCAGGGTCTCATGCCTCCCAAGGCCCCTTAAAGGGGTCTTATGGGTAACTGTTCAGTTGGGCCAGAAGTGTCCAAGGGGAGAGTACAATAGTACCAGGAAATACGTTCTCCTTTACCCTTATCAACTGGAGCTATAAACTGAGTCTGAAACTAAGCTACACAACAGAAGTGTGTGAAAAAGCTGATTGAGTCTATAACGGAACACCCAATGAGAAACAGGCCAATTTGGGGCACACCAAGACTGTAAGTTAGGGTGCTTGTGGGACTTCTCTGTGTATGCTGCACTCAATCTGAAATGCTGCCTTAGGTACTGTCCAGCTCCTTGCAGGCCACACATAGCATGGCCTGTGATCTGATCCTCACATACCTGTGCTCTGCTTCCAGAGACTGTGAGAGGACCTCCCCTTCCTCCTCTATAGGGAGAGGAAGACCATTCTGATGACAGCCTTCTTCTCCATTTTCCTTTGGTTCAGGTGTGCTGTTTTCCTCCAACTGCGATAAAGAAAAGAACACGGTTGGCTTAACAATCCTTTGAGGCAAGATAAGCAATCTACAGAACCCATGGAAATGCTTACAAGACAATTTCAACCCACAGGATTTCCCCATTTAAAAATGAGGACTTGCTCACCTTGCTAAGATTTCCAAAGATACCAACTGGCTACCATCTATAGGTTATGTCAACCATGGCAGAAACTACTAGACGCCTATGTTCTTATATTGCAATAAAATATAATGTGCGTAACAAAAGTTTTTATAATTTACCAAGCTCTTACACAACTAAACAATTCACAACTTAAGCAGTGTTGCTGTGCTTAAAAACACCAAGTTCCAAGGCAACTATCATTAAAATAAGCCCAAGTTTGCCCTGGCTGGTGTAGCTGAGTGGATTGAGCGCAGGCCTGTGAACCAAAGGATCACGGTTTGATTCACAGTCAGGGCACATGCCTGGGTTGCAGGCCAGTTCCCGGCAAGGGATGTACGAGAGGCAACCGTACATTGGTATTTCTCTCCCTCTCTCCTTCTCTTCCCCTCTAAAGATAAATAAATAAAATGTGTAAAAAGCCCTAGTTTGAAACCTGCTGAACAATGGATTAAACTCATGCTACCACAGACTCGTTCCTACACACACTTCTTTGTACATTAAAAAACCTCACATCTTTCTTCTAAGATGAAAAAATAAATAAATAAAACCACACATATAACACAGGAAAACACCTATGCTGCCCCAGAAGAACCCTCTCTCTTACATCCTCCAGCTTGTCACAGTCTCTATGCTCTGAGAAGTCTCCATTCCGGTCGTCCTTCAGAGTCTTTAGGAACTCGCTTTTCCTGTCGGTAGTTCGGCGGGTCAACTTGGTCAGACGAGACGAACTGATCTCAATTGGAGGGGTGGTGCTGGACAGACTCTGTGCAAACACCACAATTAAGTTGCTCCTGACAGTAAACAGCAAGGACTGGGATCCTCTGGGTCACTTCTACATGGTACTGATTTCCAGAATCTTAGCCTATTTATCATTCCATCTTTTACCAAAAACAAAACAAAACCCCAAAAACTATCCTTTTCATTTAAACAGTTTTCAGCTTTGCTGGTTTCTTTTTGTTGTTGTTTGTTTGTTTTTAAACAGTTAAGGCTGAATGGCTTACACAGCACCTATTTAATTTTTCTAATATAAACTGACCCCAGTCCACTACAGAACTACCACCCCACCCAGCTACTACCCATCTTTACATGCTAATGGGAATCACCATAAACAAATGAGTTTGAGTTAAGCAGAGCTACAAAGGAAACAGAATTAGAGCTGTACATGTCACATTGCGTATCTCAGTAAAAGTGAATAGGGAATGCCAACTTTAGAAAAGGCCTTTGCTTTACCCTCACTCACCTCTTTGGGAGAGCTTAAAATTGCGCTACCAGCCAGCACTACTGGTTTGGTAACAGAGATTGGACTGGTAAAAGCAGACTCCCGGCTAGAGGAAAGGGATCCTGATTTGTGTTCCATTCTGTTAGCTTTCCATGCACAGGGCTACATGGGAAGAAAGAACAAATCAGTCAAAACAAACATGCAGACAGAAGCTAAGCCTGTAAGATCATAAGGCAAAGAGAGTAATGTTACGTGGAAACATGAGAGCCCAGAGCTTACCTGTTTCAACATGTTTGGGAGGTATGCGACCTCTCAGACAGTTGAAATAAAAAGAAAGATGGAAATCAAAAGATCCACAGGATATTAATAGGTGTTTCTCAAAGAGAGAACTCTAGTTCAATAAGCCTGGGAGATGCTGGGGTGAGTCAAGTTCAATAGGTTTCTTTACCATGTCACTTCTCAAAGCATTTAACTGTACATGTGAAATGAGAAGCAGATGTAATATACAGCATTTTCCAAATGTATGACCCCAAAATATTTTTTTATAGTGTGTTGTTAACCTTGATGTAATAATGGTAGCCTGGAAAAAAAAAAAGCACAGCAGAAACATGCTGTTTCCCAGGGACTTCAATGGCAGGAGGGGTAGTTCCAGCCCAGGGCAGGCAATGCAAATGGTGGGACAATCCTGTTTAGTCCAGAGGCCCTTCTTCCGCTCAGCCCTGTGGGCCCTGCCCCAACTATGATGGCAGCACAGTTGGCATACAGAGTCAATCACGCTAAGAACAGGGAAAACAAAGAATGGCAATGGAGTGAGGCTGAAGTAATTGAAAAACACCTTTCTCCAGAAAGAAACAATCAAAACTGAAAGACCTTTATGACAAAGGAACGGTCTGAGTGGAAAGAATTCTTTCTTGGTATTAGAGAGGGTACTCTAAGCTTTAGGAAAGGAATTAACTGATTATCTACCATGTATAAGATGTTCATTATATTGTTTTATTTAACCCAATTGGGTATAATTATGATGTTGACTTTTTACAGAGATAATACTGAAGAAAGTTATGCACTTAGTCCAGGGTTACTCAACTAGTATGTGATATGTTTTTCACAAAAGAATATGCAGGAAGATTAGGTAAGAAGGACAGGTAAGATTATTTTTCTTGCTTAAAACTCTTGAAGATGGCTGCTTACGTCAGGCTAAATTATCCACAGGGTACAGAAACACTTGAGTAGTATGAAAGGTTTAACAGGCGATGTGTTACATGGCAATAGGATACCCCATCTCTGTCCAAATCCATTCCAACTTGACTTTAACGTTCAGCAACTCAAACACCATGCTGCTCACTAGAGAAAATCATCATGAACTACACCTTTATATTAGAGGAATTATATGTAGAAATACGCTAAAGTGAACCATTGTCTTCTTTTAAAAATGTGCTCTCTTTTTCTCCAAACTCCCAGTCAACTCCAATTTTCCACCTCAAATGACTATGTGCCTTCTCCAACTGGATTGAAAAATGGAAATCACTGAATCCAAACTTTCCTCCCAATTCCTTCCTTTGCACCTGAAGTTCCTTAGGCAGCTTCCTCTCCTCTACCATTCTGTTATCTGTTTGTTTTCTTTCCTTTGAGAATTTATCATTTTTTTCCTCCCCTGTATCTTAAAAACAAAACAAACAAACAAAAAAAGATTTTATTTATTTTTATAGAGGGGAAGAGAGGAAGAGAAACATCTGTTTGGTTGCCTTTTACGCATCCCCTACTGGGGACCTGGCCTGCAACCCAGGCATGTGCCCTGACTGGGAATGGAACTGGTGACCCTTTGGTTCACAGGCAGGCGCTCAATCCACTCAGCCATACCAGCCAGGGCCTTCCCTTGTATCTTAAAAAAAAAAAAATAATAAAAAAAAAAAAAAAAAAAAAAAAAAAAAAAAAAAAAAAAAAAAAAAAAAAAAAAAAAATTTGGCCCTGGCTGGTGTGGCTCAGTAGATTGAGCACCAGCCTGCAAACCAAAGGGTTGCTGGTTTGATTCCCAGTCAGGGCACATGCCTGGGTTGCAAGCCTGGTCCCCAGTGGGGATGCACGAGAGGCAACTATATGGGATGTTTCTTGCCCTTCCTTTCTCCCACCCTTCCTCTCCCTTTAAAAATTATAAATAAAATTGTTAACATTTTTTTTTAAATTTTTCAGAGAGGGGAAAGGAGGGAGAAAGAAAGAGAAACATCAATTGGTTGCCTCTTGCATGCCCCCAACTGGAGACCTGGCTGGCATCCATGTGCCTTGACTGGGAATCAAACAGGTCACCTTTTGGTTCTCAGGCCAGCACTCAATCCACTGAGCCACATCAGCCAGGGCTCCGCTGTATCTTTAATTTCCTTCTTGTAAGTGCTTCCATTTTTTAATTACAAACACGCTAATCCATTTTAGTTGTGTGTAGGGACACACACACACAACCAGATTAATTTTCCCTTATACTATCATCCTTCTATTCTTTAACTTTTCAGCCTAAGTCAGTACCCACTATTTTTCACTTCATTATTAGTCACTATTTAATTTCCTGCAATACTTTACTCTATTCCCATTTTATTTTTTTAAAAGATTTTATTTATGCATCTTTAGAGGGCAAGGGAAGGAGAAAGGGAGAGAGAGAGAGAGAAATATCAATGTATGGTTGCTTCTCATGCATCCCCTGCTGGGACCTGGCCTGCAACCTAGCCATGTGCCCTGACTGGGAATTGAACCATGATCCTTTGGTTTGCAGGCCTGCGCTCAATCCACTGAGCTACACCAGCCAGGGCTATTCTCATTTTAATAAACCAGCTCTTTCAATCAATCTTGTTCTATATATTACCATTCAAAGGCCAATTTAAAAAAATCTGTTTTTGGAGAATGAGAGATAATTGTTCAAACCCATTTCTATGTTCCTCTTTCCCTTCTCCATTCTCCTTGATGCTTCACTATATTCTCCAGGGGTCTAGCCTCACTGCTCCTCTGTTCCCAGGCAAACTTCATTACAAAAATTTGCTATTTGTAACTTTTGTTAGTATTAAAAAATCATGTTGATAGTATGTAAAACTGTATCTCTACCCCTAAGCTTTCTCTTCTCCTGAGCTTTTATAAAGACCCCCACAATTTGGTTTTAATCTTACTACCTTCTACCACTTTCCAACTACCAGCCACATTTAATCGTGTGACTCTTCCCTTTGACAGCATGCTTTGACTTTTTATTTTTGGTAACAATAGTTCCTCTGCCTAGAGTGTCCCACTTACTTGCTCCTTAATAAATTCTTGTTTTTAAATTACCATTTACTGACTACTACTACTTAGGAGGTATTAGTACTACATATTCCAAGTTAAAACTTTAATTTTGGCCCTGGCTGGTGTAGCTCAGTGGTTTGAGTGTGGGCCTGTGAACCAAAGGGTCTCTGGTTTGATTCTCAGTCAGGGCACATGCCTGGGTTGTGGGCCAGGTCCCCAGGAGGGGGCACAGGAGAGGCAACCACACATTGATATTTCTCTCTCTACCTTCCTTCCCCTCTAAAATTAAATAAAATCTTAATAAAAAAACAAAACTTTAATTTCATTCACTGTTTTACCAGTTATGTGACAGATATAATTACTTTCTTTTAAAAAACCTTTATTGTATATATTTTATAAAGACTTTATATTTATTTTTAGAGAGAGTGGAAGGGAGGGAGAAAGAGAGGAAGAGAAACATCAACTAGTTGCCTCTCATGCATCCCCTACTGGGAACCTGGCCCACAACCCAGGCATGTACCCTGACTGGGAATTGAACCAGCAACCTTTTGGTTTGTAGGCCAGTGCTTAATGCACTGAGCTACATTAGCCAGGTCATACTGCATTTTTTAAATATTACCTTTTAAGTCCCCTCATACTCCCCTCATACAAACTTTCAGTTTGTTTTTAACAATTTAAGTTTAAGAAAATTAAGTAACTTGCTCAAAATCATAGCCCAGAGTGTTATGAAGTCTAACTATAACATCTGAATTCTCAAGTTCCTCTCTCCTTTTTATCCTTCAAGATGGAGGGAGGCATTCTGGACAGTGGAAAGAGCCCTGATTTGAAGTCAGACAAACCTGGTTTTAAGAGTCCAGATGTCATTAGCTATACAACCTCATTACATAATTTTCTATTTAGGGTTAGAAATAAATGTTACAATGTATGTAAAATGCCTAGTCAGTATCTTGGAACATTGTAAGGTGTCAACAAATGGCAGTTGTTTCCTTTGCCACTTCAAAACCCAGTTCAAATATGATCTTATTGGTAAAGATTCTGAGGATCCTCTCCAGGCAAGAAGGGCACAGTTACTATCTGTCTCTCTACTAGACAGTCAACTCTTTGAGATTATTTTGTGCCTCTAGTGACCCACAGATTTCAGTATGTAGATACTCAATGTTTAGTAATTGTTGAATGCCTAGAGAAAATGAATGGATAAATCCTCATCTGCTTACTAGCCATCCTAGTCATCCTACCTCTTCCTTCCTCCAACATCACACATTCAGAGTACCCAGAACTACTTCCACCTTTTCCTGAAACCGATCTTTCTCACTTCTCTAACTCCAGTGAAATGGTTCCATGGTTATTCCAGTTTCTCAGGGAAGAGTATTCAGTTTCCTGTTTTTTCTCTATTTTTAAAAAAAGATTTATTCATTTCTAGAGAGAGGGGAAGGGAGGGGAAAAAAAGAGGGAGAAACACTGACACGAGAGGAACACTGATTGGTTGTCTCCTGCATGCACTGCAAAGTGGGACCAAACTTGCAAACCAGGCATCAAACTGGACACCCCTTACTTTGCAGGACGATGTCCAAACAACTGAGCCACACCAGTCAGGGCTCCTATTTTCTTCCCCCTTCTCATGCACTTCCCTTTAGGGCCCATCACCACCTCCCTTCTTTGCCTACTTTTTTTTTTTATCTACTTATTTTTAGAAAGGGGAGAAGGCAAAGAGGAAGAGATAAATATCGATGTGTGGGAGAAAATATCAATTAGTTGTGTCTTGCACCCCCCCCCCACCCCAAACCGGGGACCTGGCATGCAACCCAGGCGCATGCCCTCACTGGGAATCGAATCAACGAGTTTTCAGTTTGCAGGACTATGCCCAACCCACTGACCTTCACCAGTCAGGGCTCTTTGCCTACTTTTATCATCCCTGTTCATGCTTCATTACCTTTCAGAAAGATAACAGCAGCAGCCTTTAGATTAGTTTTCCAATTTTCAATCTCTCCTCATCTTAGTCCCCCACAACATCACTTAACTGTTCTTAATGAACTCTGTGTCATGACTTTTATCCTTGCCACTTCTTTACTCCCTGAAGATTTTTGAGATCCTTGAGGATATGAAATTATCTTACTCACTTTTTATATTCTGTTATCTAAGAGAATGCTTGTAGACATTTCAAATGAAGTAACACTTAGGAAAACTCTATAGATGATGAAATGAAACTTAGAACTTGCCTAAGATCATATCATCAAGGAGGTGAAAGTGGAATCTGTCTATTCCAAAGCTCTGCTATTAATTTCTATGCTACGCTGTGAATTCATGTTCTTTCCCTTCCACATCAGAGGAACAAGTACCCTAAACCCTTTTCAAAAATATCTCCACTTTTCAATTTTATTTCCATTATTTCTTCTTGGGCAATAATCCTTTTAAATGACCTCTTTCAAGTATATTTCAGGTTGTCTCCAGGGGCTTTTCCTAAAGATTTTCTTCATCCTTTCACCACCGCCCACATTCTATGTCCTTTTACCGTCAGGTCTCAAAGGTGCCGTTATCTCCGCTTCAACCCACACAATTCCAGAATCCCCTGAAATCTTCCTTCAATTGCACACTACTTTCCCCAAACCTCAACTCAACGATTACTAAAAACCTGCAAACTGCTAAGGTCAAAATATTTTTGTCATTTTCCTTTACGTTCATCTGCAATTGACAAGTATTGACAACCCTGGCTGTTATCCTAAACTCACCCATCCAGATTTCTTTGGTAGTAGAACAATTTTTCTATGTCTGAATTACAGTTTCTCAGTTCTCATGACTATCTTATTTTCCTAATATTTTACAAAATATTAAATAGTTCCCCCAAGTCTTATTTTCCCATTCTTTACTCCTCCTTCTTTGCTCTTAGAGATTTTATTTATCCTGAAAGCTTCATTATCAGTAGGATAATGATCCTCAGTCCTGGTATTTCTCCAGTGCTACCAGGAGTAATTAAAATAATTCATTTTTTAGTCTTCAAATATCCCTAGTGTTTGCTAGTTTTGGAACTTTTATTTAACCACCTCTTCTCTTATGATTTGCATTACTCTTACAGATTCTTCTGCCTACCGTAATTTGGACCATCCTTCAAAGGTCAGCTAAATTAGTTTTTCAGTAAAATTTTCCCACATGGTTGTAGTCTGGACTGATCTTGCTCCTTTGAATTATGTAAACAGTATTTAATTTAGTTATACCAACTCTGTTTAGGATTTGTTATTAGAATTTGTCATTTTAATTCATACATACATATTTATATATATAAATGACCTTTTATATCATAGTATCTTATCAAATCAATTGGACTTTCAGCTCATGGAAAATCATGACCAATGTTATACTTCTTTGCATTGCTCATTAGCACCAAACAGTGCTTATGCACCGTAAATTCTCATTACTTGTTTTCTTACAAAGGCTGGAATTCATTCAATTATGGGCTTCTGTGAGAGTGCTAGGGATACAAAGATGAAAAGGACCTGAAACCTGCATTTACAATTACAACCAAGTGAAGAAATAAAACTGAAGCCAATTAAGTGTCATAGACTGTGATAAGAGACAGAGTGGTATTTAATCACAGAGATACAAGGATTAATTAGATCTTCAGATGTATGTGATAGAAAAGGATTCACAGAGGATAATATGAACTTGAATGATTTCTCAGGTAAGAGAAAGAAGGGGGAGTAAAATGTAAAAGATGGATTGGGCTTAGGCTATCAAGAATTATACATACCAATACCGAGGAGTTTGGACACTGTATCATCAGATCATGGGGTGGCAAGGTATGACCCATGGGCCAAAGACCATATTACCATGTGTGACCAGCAAAGCCTATAATATTTATTAGCTGATCCTTTACAGAAAAGTTTATCAACCCCTGCTATGCAAATGGTTCGGAACCACTGAAGGGATTTAGGAAAAAACATGACATATTGAAGGATGATCATTGTGGCACTTCTGTGGAAGATGAATAGAAGTATACACAACAATAGTAAAGATGGGATGACAAAAACAGGACATTAGAGAGAGTAACTAACAGGGACTTGATAGTTTTTTGGTACAAGGAAAATGAATAAAGAGAAAGAGGAAAGAAGCAATCAAGATATTCAGCTATATGATCAGACAGATGTCTGTGCTATTCATGGAAACAGCAGCAGGTTTATGAGACGAAGTTAATGAAAGAGAGCCCTACTAAAAACCCAGCTGGCAGCAGTGGACAGTTTGGAGAAAGACTACAGTAGAATACATACAAGTACTGAATATCTGGTGAATGATTCAACCCCCCAAACTATAAATTTACCGTTCTGCCATGTAAGGTTCTGACATGGACTCCAAATCATACCTTGGAAGGAGGTGGTGCAGGCTTAGGAACCAGGTTCTTATAGACACTTGGAACCATGTTTGACAATTTGTTCCCATTTGCAGGGTGAGATCCGGGTGAGGTGAATGCAGCAGAGAAGGCAGCAGCAGGATCTTCTTTGGAAACTTTTTTGATGACTAGCATTTTGGAGGTTTGCTTGGCACCGGGTGGGTTTTCTGTGAAGTACAACCACGGAGAAACACAACAATGTCAAAATTACTGGTTAACAGAAAGCATGGTTAATAAGAAGGCCCCTCTTTCGATGAAGACCTGACACTTAACAGATACTCTCAAAAGTGACACTATTTGGGAACTGTTTAAAAAAAAAGTCAGTATATTAAGCACTTGATTCTAAATTCATAAACCAATGAGAAAGCTTAAAGCTGTTAGCAGTGTATCACTCAGGCACAGACTCAACAATAATATATCTGAGGGTGACAGCTCCTGACAGCATGGGAATAGAGATGAGGAAACTGAGTCAACTGCCATGTGACCTTCTGTTGAGGCAACCTGGAGCAAACTATGAATCATTAACGAAGGGGAAATGTTACAACAACTACCCTTAATTCTAAAACTCAGATCCAAACCCAGTATTTAGTTAAAACCTCTCAATAAGATGCCTGGCTACTAAACATGTCTTATGCAGGGACTAGGAGAGTCCAATTTGTAAATGTCAAAGATCTCAAAACCACAGATCAGATTTGGTTTGAAATACATTGATTTATCTTTTAATTTATAAGGCTAGAAATATATATATGTGTATGTATATGCACACACACGTGTTTATATATTTTCTCCTTGCCCTATATAACAAACATCATTTATAATGGCCAAAACAAAACAAAAACCACAAAAAACTCAGCAAATGGAACCATGCTAAACAAAATGGACTATAGAATGTGGTATTATATACCCTTTCAAATAACACTTCAGAAGAACAATAATATGGAAGACTGCTTAGAATACATTGTTATATTTAGGAGCAACAATAACACATCAATTCAATTGTTATAAGCAAATTTGCAATGTTAATTAAAAATTACTTCTTATAAGCTTTGCATTATTCTTCCTTTGCGTAAAATGTGCTTCCAAGTTCAGGGCTATACAAGCTCTCAATTGTCTGTGCTATGACTCCACTACGATATACATTTCAATGGTATCTTGGGGGACAGAGTAAGAGTTAAGAGGTGTTAGTTACAGTGTACAAATGGGTGCCATGAGAAACAATAAAAAAAAAATCGAGATAAAGATTTTTTGCTCCTCCCCCTGCTATGAAAAATTTAGAAAGTTGTGCCTTTAAAATGGCAAAATCTACCTACCCCACACTCCAGAAGGGGTCCCAATAGGTCTGCATGGCTGATTCTGTTTGCCAGCTTCTGGATTCAAAGAAGGCTAGGAAAAAAAGGGACATTAATGATTGAAATAGAAAGCTAAGCAGTTTTGCACTTTTTGCAAAGTAGCCAGCACCATGGAACCTATCACTGTAATTGTATCAGCAGCACTTAATGCTCTAACCAGAATTAATAAACAGATAAAAGATGTTGAAATGCAAAATCAATAGATCTTATGTTTATCTTAGACTCTCTTGGGTTTCATTTCCTTTAAAAAGAGGATCAAAAAATAAAAAAAATAAACAGACGAATCGTATAATTTATCTTTCTATAGGACATGTATGCCAAATAAGGAGGCACAGAAAGCTGAATGAAGAATGTGGATCAATTTTCACAGATTTAAGGAGGATAATCTGTCAGTGAAATGTGTAGTATTTACCACCTTTCTAAGACTGCTTTAGGACAGCAGCAAACCATGGACCAGAGACTGCTAGAAATGCAAAGACACTTAAGTCAATTAAAGGGCCCTTGTCCCCAAAGGATCAGTTTCACTACAAAGATAAACTTGTAGACAAGTACGTACAATTAAGGGTTATAAGAGCTATTAAAAACATTTACGTTAGAGAAGAAAGAGAACTTACAATAGTCAATTTTATTTGAAAGAGAAGTGCTATTTAGAAAAGGTTTCATTAGAGGAGATGACTAAGAGTCCTCAAAAAAGAATCCCAAAGCTGGAACACAGGCAATTCCAAGAGCGCTCAATGAACACCAAGATAGGAAGCAAGAAAAAGAACAGACTACTCAGTGATCTGCAAAATAGTTCAATGTGATTAGTGCTAGGGAAGGAGGGAACCCTTCTGTGGGGAAAGAATGTTTGGCAAAGTAGGCAAGAGCCAGACTGTGGAATATTTTAGGGAGACTTTTATTCTATAGATAATGGGGATCCATCGTTCATAAACAAGAGTTAACCATGATCCAACCATTAGTTCACAGCATCCTGGTGGTGGCTTGATGGGTGTATTTGAGGAGTTTAAATATCAACTAGGAGACCAATTCCATAGTCTCGGAGAGTAATGAAGGCAACAGAAGTAAAAGAAGATAGGAAAACAGTGGAGAAGTGTTCAGAGCAACTGACTGGACTTAAGAACTAACTGTACAGAGAATGTGAGAGTGACACTAGTGTCCCAGCTCAAACTTTAAAATCTGGTTAACAGAGTAACAAATGACTTTTTACCACAACTGACCACAGAACATTAAATACAATGACACCCAGACTGCACTACAGAGCTTCTAAATCAAAATCTTCCAAAGTAGGGTCCAAGCAGGTTTATACAGGAGCCCACCATGGATAAGAGTGTTTTTTTTTATTTTAATAGGCCTACTCTATAGATGTAGATGTGAACAAAACCAACTCCATCATTGTGTTCTGGATTTCATTTGATTTTTATTTATTTTACTTTTTAAAAAAGATTTTCTTTATTTTTAGAGAGAAAGGAAGGGAAGAAGAGAGGGAGGGAGAGAAACATCAATGTGTAGTTGCCTCTCAGGCACCCCTTACTGGGACCTTGCCTGCAATCCAAGAATGTGCCCTGACTGGGAATCAAACCAGTGACCTTTTAGTTCAAAGCTCGCGCTCAATCTACTGAGCTATGCCAGCCAGGGCTCATTTGATTTTTAAAGTTTCATGCTGTGAACTTTGACCAACCTCACTGTCCTTACCAAGCAAATCGAAGCCTTCCCATTGATTACTTGTGTTCCTTAAAATGAAACCATAAATGTTTTTATTAGTGACAGACAAGATGGCATAACAACTGAGTAAACACCAAACTGGTGACAGTATCAGTTATAAACAATCATCTGTCACAAAACCACCAGGAAGTATGGTTCCTGGTGTTACTGAATTTTTGATCCTTTGTAATACCCAAGATATACTGTAAAATAAGTATAGTAACAGGAACCTGTACCGGAGACAAATCTGCCCAGAATTGCTGGGTCTTCTGTTCCACTCCAACCCAATCTCCCACTAAATACTCTATATAATAAACTGTTATACTCTACGGAGTTGCCTGCCTTTTGTCAGTTAATAAATCTTTGTCGTTATGGTGACCATTATACATTTGCTCCACCATCAGACACTATGTTCTCAGTCACATTCTATCTAGGGTTTTCAGAAATATTGCCCCTATTTATGTGATAGCTTTGTTCTATTTCCACTGATTTTTAAAAATATAACAGATACAGAAAACAAAGATCTCATAAAACATTTTATAAATCTGATTTAAAAACAAAAAAGAAAATCTCCCAACTTTTGTCTTCAAAATCATCTCTTAACCTACAGATTACCGCTGATTTCTGCATTCATTGGTTAATTCTTATATGTGCTCTGACTGGGGACTCAACCCACAACCTTGGCATAGTGGGATAATGCTCTAACAACTGAGCTACCTGGCCAGGGCCCCGCCTTTTTATTCTGGCGAGGCAACTTGCTGGGTGTTTTCCCTTTAGGTGGCATGTATGTCTAATTATGCTTCATTTTGTCATGGTGGCAGAAACAGATGCATAGAATAAAACTATATTAATTTACTACAAGCTGCAAAACAATGATCTTCTAATTTTATCATTCCTTTACTACCTATTATACTTCCATAAAAAGGAAATTCCTCTATCTGGTGACTCAGTGGTACAACTCATATGGAAAAGATAAATGCATGCTTGTTTTATCTAAGAGGAAGTATCATTGTGAACTCACAGATTTAATCATAGTTGTGATTCAAACCCTTGCTATAATTATCCTTAATTGATAGATGAAATATCCCACGTTTGGCCAGTAGGAACCTCTTTAATTTGGCTTATGAATCCCTTTGTAACAACCCTAGTAGTCTTTAATTACTTCTTTGTTTAGTGTGACAAAATATTCCAATCTTATGTTTTAAAATCTTTTCAGTGGACAGAGTCTGGACCCAGAAAGAAATGTGTGCGTGCATAGAAACACACACACATACGAGGTCTCTCCAGAAAAAGTCCAGCCATTGTTAATATAACTAAGAATAGTTTGCATGACATAGATGCAACCTGGAAGCCAAAGTGTGGACTAGAATGCACATGCATGAACAATGATGACTTCACTGTGCTAGTCAGTGGGGGAAGTAGATGCCATTAAGAGAACATGTGTACTGTGTGGCTGCTGCATTCAAAAGGACTGAGCGAGTAGTAGAGGAACAAATCTGCATCAGATTTTCTGTTAGGCTGTAATTTAACATTCCTGTGTGGAAACTAGTCAGGTGATTTGTAAAGCTGCAGTTATGGGCAACTGGAGATAAGCAGCTTCACCATGACATTCAGTGAACAGCTAGGCCCTTTCCAACAAGGTCTGAAGTGGTGATTGAGAAATGGGGGGTTCTTCCTTGTGTTTATGTGTGGTCTGCAGGCAGAAACTCCTAATCTACTTCCACATAAGATGCATCTGCATCACCCTCAATGTGGGGGATCTCATCAACAGCACTGGCTTCATCTTCATCAATGTCAAAAGCCAGCTTGATGAGACAGTAGATGTGATTAGAGTAAGTTTGGGGACCCCCCAAGTGAGAAGCCAAGAGAGAGCAGTGCAGTTTCAAACAGTACCACATGTTCCTTGACAGCCTTCTCATTCTTATCTGCCTCTGCCTTCTGCTCAGAGTATCTACAATAGGGTGGTCAAAGTTGATTTCCCAGTGCCCACTGCAGAGCTGTCCCAGAGTCTGGGCTTTCATGATACACTCCATGTTAGGTGTTCAGCCATAGCAACTAATCACAATGCTGTGGGGTGAAGATATAAGCCTATTGGAAACTGTTGCCTTCTTAACCTCCTTATCCAAGATTTCCTTCACGAGTCTGCAGAGGTTCTTAAAACTTGGCTTTGCTCTCTTCCAATTTCTTCTCCTCTTTATCCTCAGGTAGGTCCAAACCCCCCTTGGTAACTGAGATCAAGTTTTCCCAAACTAACTCCTTGAACTTTTGCATACAGTTCTCACCAATACGTTCTGTCTAATATACTACCTCAAAGCCCTGCTTCTGCACTCACTCCACAAAAGTAAAGTTGACAAATTGTTCTTTGCTTTCACCAGCGATGTCAACATTTTACCACACCTGCTCTACCATTCATTCTCTGTAGCTATATTTTCCCCCTGCACCATTTGCAAGTTGAAGGACTTGATATCATTCACCCTCAAATATTTTATTATTTATTTCCTTAAAAGAACATCCTCTTACATAACCACAGTATAATTTAAAAATCAAGAAGTTAACAATAGCCCTGGCCAGCTGGCTCAGTTGGTAAAAGCTTGTGAATCTGCATGTATGGGAAGCAAGTGATTGATATTTCTCTCACATTAATGTTTCTTTCTCTCCTTCCCCCCCTCTCAAATCAATAAATATATCCTTGGGTAAGGGAAAGAACTCCTAAAAACAAACAAGCAAGCAACCCAACAACTAACAATAAACACTATTATCTAATTTACAACTCTTAGGAACCCTAACACTGATGTCTTTTATAGCAAGACAAAGTTTTAAAAACATTGTTTTTCTCTTCATCCAGAACACAATCTAGGTTCAGATGTTGCCTTTAGTTGTTCTCTTTGGTTTTCTTTAACCTGTAACTTTTTTCTTTATGACCATAAAATTTTTTAAACAGCATAGGCTAGTTCTTTTATAGAATTTTTCCCTTTAGTGGAAACCTAAATTTCAGTTTGTGCAATGTTTTCTCATGGTTAGAGTTAAGGTTATGTATTTTTGGAAGGAATTCACAGAGGTAGTGTAGGATCCTCAGTACACCACACCAGGAGGATTATGACATCTATTTGTTTCATCACAACTAGTGACATTAATCTACTTAATAACATAAAATGAATCGCACCAATACTAGATATACCATTCCAGGAGTTCTGAAAAATGCTTACACCTCACCAACCTCTCTAAAGATAAAAAATTATTTCCTACAATCAGCAAGTTCCCTCATACATTTTCCCAGTCAATCCCCACTCCACACAGAAAACACTTGTTCTGATTTTCTCTCCCACAATAGATTATTTGCCTGTTCTAGAATGTCAAATGAATGTAATTATACAGGATGTACCCTTCACTGAGATTCATAATGTTTATCATGTCAGCCCATCCTTTCTATTACTGAAGAAACAGTCCATTGCATTGCATTACACCACAACTTTTCTATATTTATGTTGATAGACATTTAAATTACTGTGAATTTTGGGCCACTGTGAATAAAACTGTAATAAATACACACCTACTTTAATTTCTCTTGAGTAAATACCTACAAGTGGAATTAATGGGCCTCAGGTCAGTTTATGTTTAGTTTTGTAAGAAACTTCCAGACCTTCCTTTCCCCAAAATAGCTATACTCCTTTACATTCCTGCTAACAATGTAATAGAGCTCTGGGTGCTCTAAAATGCCATCAAATTTAGTGTTTTCAGACTGTTAAATTTAGCCATTCTGGTGGGTGTGCAACAGTATCTCACAGTAGTTTTAATTTTCAGGTTTTCCTTATGACCAATGACATTGATCATTTTATTCAGGTGCCTACTGGCCATTTGTGTATCTTCCTTTGTGAATAGCTGTTCAAATCTTGCCCATTTTTGTAAAAAATAAATAAATAATAATTGAGTTGCAGGAACTATTTCTACTATGGATATAGGTCCCATTTCAAGTATATATTTTGCAAATATTTCCCCTGAATATGTGAGATAAAAAGTTTTAGGATTTGGGGAAGTGTGACTTATCAATGTTTTGTTATAGTTATTGCTTCCTATGTTTGAGATCTTTTTCTAGCCCTGGATGGTATGGCTCAAGTGGACTGAGCGCCAGCTTGAGAACCAAAGGTCACCAGTTTGATTCCCAGTCAGGGCACATGCCTGCCTTCCAGGCCAGGTTCCCAGTAGGGGGCACTCAAGAGGCAACTACACACTGATGTTTCCCTGTCTCCCTCCCTTCTCCTCTAAATAAAATCTTAAAAAATAAAATAAACAGGCATGAGGATGATAAAACACTGAAAATCAAGATGGTGATTACTTCTAGGGGAAAGTGAGGAAAACAGATTAGGAAAGCTTTAACTGTATCTGTAATATTTTACCTCTTTTATAAAATAATGGTCTAGAGCATATTTAGCAAACTTAATATTTCACAAAGTTAGGTGATGTGTTAACTTGACTGTTTCTTCACATTTTACGTATACTTATAATAATATTTTATAAAAGCATAAATGCAAAATAAATCTGCTCTTACTGACCTTTGATTTGATAGGAAACTTCCCTTTACATAACTTAGCAGACAAAGATAATACTACCTTAACATTTTTTCCATTGTTAATTCATCTCCTACTTGAAATACCACAAAACTAATAAAGGACCTTCTTATCAAACCATGGCAATAATAAGTCTAGTATCTAGTTTAGAAGTTACTTTTTTTTTAAGTTTTTTTAAAATTATTATTTAAATTTTAGAGGGGAAGGGAAGGAGAGAGGGAGAGAAATATCAATGTGTGGTTGTGCATCGTGCATCACCTGCTGGGAACTGGCCTGCAATCCAGGCATGTACCCTGACTGGGAATCAAACCTCGATCCTTTGGTTCGCAGGCCCACGCTCAATCCACTGAGCTACACCAGCCAGGGCAGAAGTTACTCTTAAGTAACTTCTACTTTACCCTGCACTACTTGTTTTCATAATCATTAAAAAATTTTTTTAAATCACTTTTTAAAAATATTTTATTTATTTATTTTTTAGAGAGAGAAGGGGAGGAGAAAGAGAGAGAGAGAGAAACGTCAGTATGTGGTTGCCTCTCATGTGCTCTCCCCCATCAGGGACCTGGCTCACTACCTAGGCATGTGCCCTGACTGGAAATTGAACCTGTGACCCCGATTCACAGCTTGCACTCAATCCACTGAGCCACACCAGCAAGGGCTAAATGTGTTTTTTGCATACTCAGCTATAGTTGTGGTCGTACCAGAAGATGTACTTTAGATAAATATTCATGTCAGATATAAATTATAATTACAGTGGGTCCATTTAATTATATAAAAGTATAAAAAGAAACTCATTGGATTAAGAATACAATTTTGATAAAGATTTCACCAAGTTCCCAGATGTGATGAACAGAGATTTTGTTTATCATTCCCACTGGTCTTCCTGGATTTGCTTATGAGTTTATTGAATCATCAGTTACTATTTTATGTTATAGCAGCTTCTCGACTACCAGACATCTGGAACATTCTGGACAAATATTCAGTATGTCAGGGAAGTCGAGAGCTTTCCAAGAATAAAGGTTTGAAGGATAAGTGCTTGGGGTTATGAGTTCACATTAATAAATGACATTTAAATCAAGAACCCCCGGGACATTTGCTACAATTAGAAGATGGGCAGATGCCTAAATCTGACTATTTAATTTTATTAACATAATACAATGGCTCTCATAGATATGACTGGCTAATTTGATGTGCCGCTTAAAAATAACCAGAGCCACCTGGTCAGAGTAGCTCAGTTGGTTACAGTATTGTCCCATACACTGAAAGGTTGGGGTTTGCCCTGGTTGGGACACAAATGGGAGGCAGCCAATCGATGTTTCTCTCTCACACCTATGTTTCTCTCTTGAAAAACAAAAAACAAAACTAGAACTGCAGCATCAATTATGGTAGCCACTATAGCCAAATGTGATTTCTGAGCATACGACTCTGTGTGTCTACAGGTATGTGTTGCAAGTACAGAATACACAAAGGTTTCTGAAGACCTAGTACAAAAAAAATAATATAAATTATTTTAATTATTTAACATATCTCTTACAGCCCTGGCCGGGTAGCTCAGCTGGTTAGAGCATCATCCCAATAAACCAACGTTGTGGGTTCAATCCTTGGTCAGGGCACAAAGAATTAATGAATGCATTCATAAGCGAGACAACAAATCAATGTTTGTTTCTCTCTCTCATTTTAAAAAAAGCAAACAATTACGTATTGAAGTGATATTATTGATATACTTAATTTATAAACTTTTTAAAGGTGCACTAAAAACTCTATGTTTGGTTTAGAGTCCAAACAGTATGTAATTCAACACACAATAGCATTAAGTCTTACTGAATACATAGGCAACACTAGAGTACTTCTAATTGCATGTTTGCAAGTTATTACAACTATTTTACATAAGAGGGTAAATTTAACAGAAAAAACCTCAAACAATAGTTGGAGAAAGTCAGTTTCACATGCAAGATTACATTTTTTACATAATTATATATTTGAATACTGAGCCTTACAAACTTAAGAGAAATTAAGGGTTTTTTTTTTTTTAAAGTTCCAAAGACATAAAGAGGAAAACAGAGATTTCCTAAAAAGTTACACAAGATTTATAGCACTATCTTTATGCTCATCAACTGCTTCTCTCTAAAAACAATAAAAATTTAAACTTAGGAACTCCATTTTTAGTAATTTCTGAAATGTTCTCATTACTACTGGGGTCTTATATTTGAGATATTATTTGTTAGATTTTAACTACACAACAAACCATCATACTTACAAAGTCTTCCTCTTCAAACTGCAACTTTTCCACCTTGTCCTCTTTCTTTTCTTCCCTAATCTCTGTAGGTGGCTTTTCCTGAAAGGCACAGCCTTTCCGGGAGTGAAAGCTGCCATTCCAGTGGCGATGATTCCCTGTGCCACCCCCACTACGCTGGCTCATGCCATCATGACATCGGGAAGAGCCATGCCAACCAGATAGGTTCCCTGTGATTCCAGTATATGCTCCCTTAGAGACACCAGAGTCCACTGAATCATGGCGAAACAGGGAAGGCTGGTGCCAGGAATCTAGAATAGTAAGGAAAAGTAAAACATTAAATTGTTTGCTTCCTGGAAACTCAAATAACTGGGCCAAATGCTTCCTAGCCTTATTTATGGTATTACCAAAAGCCCTTCAGGGGACCTTTTAAATAAAACATTAGGTCCACAGAAAAGAAATCACAAAATACATCTTTTTCTTTTAATATAATTTCTATATGAGTTCTCCCAATGAATAAAGGACTCATAAGAACATAACAATGTTAGACTTAGAAAGTCACCTGCTGAGGACTATGCTTACAAAAGATCATTATTTCAAATTATGGACATGCACTGCAATGCTGGTCTTGCCCTAAATGAGTAGCTTAAACATAGCTATGGAAATTGGACATGGCTCACCTCCTGTAGTTCGTAGAGGTCCATTGTTAAAAAAGCCATCAGAGGAATTATGTCGACGACGGCTTACTCCAAATCTACCATCTCCTCGGGGTAGGTGCTCTCCCTGTTTTTCAAAGGTGGCTGTAGGTGACTAAGATGATAAAGTATAGAAAAACAAACAGATAAATTAGATGTTTTTCAGTATCTTAGGTTTTATAGCAGGCTTTCAGAAAACACTAATGGCAGGAGAAACCACCATTACGAGCATATGGGCCATCGTAAGGCTACCACAAGCCTCTGAGTTGGAGTAGTCCAAGGCTGTGTATTTAATCATTAACTCATTTACATTATCCCAGAAGGGAAGAAAAGGAAGCCACTCCAATTATTTACCAAAAAACTTGCCAGAAAGAATAAGCCCCAAAACATTACACGTAAAAATATTAATCTACTCTGGCAGGTGGGGCTTAGTTGGTTGGGCATCATCTCCCCAAAAGGAAAGGTCTTCAATTGGGGCATGTGAAGGAGGCAACTGATTGATGCTTCCCTCACATTGATGATTTTCTCCCTCCCTTGCCCTCTCCCTAGAATCAATAAAAAGAAAAAAAAATTAATGGTAAGATTTTTTCTTTGAAAATAAATATTAATCCTGCAATAGGAAAGGAAAATGGTTTCCTTACATTTCTGGAATGTTTTAAAATGTCTCTAGAAATGAATAAACAACAACAACAAAATCAAGTTTTATGGGCTCTTAAAATATCTTTATTTATTAGTTTTTAGAGAGAAGGGAAGGGAGAGAAAGAGTGGGTGAGAAGCAATGATCAGTTGCCTCTTCACACCCCCAACTGGGCAACCCTGGCATGTGCACTGACTGGGAATCAAAACAGTGACTGTTCAGTTCACAGGCTGGGGCTCAATCCACTGTGCCACACCAGCCATATAAAGTTTTATGGTTTTTAATTTTTTAAGTTAGGTTATGATCCCCTTCAAGTTAATTTCTGTGTAAGATAGGAAGATTGAGGTTCTCCCCTCTGCTCCGCCCCCATATAGTTATATCCAACTCTGTAACTATGTGTTAAAAAGACTACCACTTCTGCATCGAATTACCTCAGCACTTTGGTCAAAAATCAACTGACTCTGTGTCCTGGCTAGTGTGGTTCAGTGGCTTCAGCACTGGTCTGCGAACCAAAGGGTCGCTGGTTCAATTACCAGTCAGGGCACATGCCTAGGTTGAGGGCCAGTCCCCTGTAGTAGTGGATGCATAGGAGGCAACCACACATTGATGTTTCTCTCCCTCTTGTTCCCTCCCTTCCTTTCTCTCTAAAAAATAAATAAAATCTTTAAAAAAACAAAATAAAACAAACAAAACAAAACAAAAACAACCTAACAAAAAACAAAACAAAACCTAACAAAGGTAATTAATCTATGAAAACTTATTTGAAACCCTCAGGCAAATCTAAATATACAAAAAACACACAGACTATAATATGGAGGCCATAGACAAGTTGGGGAGGAAAAGAATCACCATTTGGATAGTTACTATAGGAACAGAACAGTACCTTAACTGCCTGTGGTGTTGAGAAATTTAGCCAAGCAGGAACAAAATCATGCTGCGCCATTTAGGTCCAGTGTCTCTTTTCAGCAAGGTGAGGCATCCAACCTCATGGCCAGGATCTGAAAAGGGGAATACTCAAATCACTTATGCTTGCAAGATCTTGATAGCAAAGTGTAAAGGAGTTTGTGATTACTTAAGATTCTCCACTTTACAGAAAAGACATGCCCTCTAAGCTTCCTTAGACTACTGATCAGACTGCACACTTCAGAAGTTCTAAACAAAGCAGTGGTCCATGAATATACAACCATGAAAAATGTATAAAGAGATAAGTGACATAGATCTGAAAAGTTATATAAAAGAAGCTTAGGAATTCTTGAGTTATACTGGAAGAATCTTAAGAATAAACACCTACTCAAAATTAGAGATACTTATGATGAAGAGATAATTTCGCAAAAGCGGTAGAAAAAGATCTTCCTAGAGAGGGAAGATAGAATCTTTCAAGTGTCCTATTTAGTTCACATTAATTTCCTCAAACACCAACTATCATCAGTTTTCCTGAGAGATCCATTTGTGTCTCCAAACCACCCCACTGATATTTTTCAAAATTAAATACATCAGAGAGCAGTATATTTTCCACGATACATATACATACAGTCTTCTTCCTAAGTTAGACACAGGAGAATATTTACCCCAGAGTGTAACCTCCGTGGTCCTGTTTCCTGAACTCCTTGAGTCTGCCAGCTGGATTTCCCACGAGGTTCTCGTTAGAAGGGTGCTTAATAAGGCTGGCCAGCAGCACACCTTATGATGAAGCACAAAGAAGCCAGGCTCTGTGTGGATCACTCTCTCAGTCCCCTCAATTGCTCATCTTAAACTACCTAATTCCTGACACGTTTCCAAAAGGGGGGAGGGGGAGGGGGAAGGGGGGAAGGGGAAGATAAAAAGTATTTGTTACATTTAAAAAAAAAGGGGGAAGGGGAAAGACTTATGTCTATGTTCACCTCATTCAACTTCCTTGAGTGATGGCACTATGATGTTGCTTAAATAGATAATACATGGACATTTGCACAGTGAGTACAAACACTGTTCATAACAAGGTCATAAATAAAAAGACAGGTGGATACACATGGGGAAATAATGTCATCTAAGTGACAGATCAAAAAATATATTAAATAGCTATCTATAAAAGATCTTGTAAGCACTCAACTCCAGTGGCAAAACATCCATATGACAAAGCCCTTAATTTCCAAATCTCATTATTCTCACACAGCTGCTAAAAATGATGTGCAAATATGTTACTTATATTTGTTTTATCCTTCAAAATCTAAGGATATAAGAAATCTTGTTAAAAAAAAAAAAAAATCAGACAGGAACTTGATATACTTTCCCCTCCAAAGAATAGCAGCTTTCAAGGCAAATTTCTTGGTATAAAGCTCCCAAATGTATCTTCTATTTCTTTGGTCTTCACTATTTATAAATTCACAGCAAAATTAAAACAAGAAGACAGACAGGGGGATTAAGGAATAGTCAAGCAGAGAGAGAGTTCCAAAGTTGCTATCTTTTCAGTTTTCTCTATTTCACTTGTTTTGTCTCTTTTTGAAGACTGAAATCGAACTACTGGAAGGTGATCTGAAGAATCTTCTACTGCTTCAGTAGAGAAGTCACTTATTATTTTCGATCCATTTCCATCGTTACTCGATCATTTACAAGGCCACAAGAATATAACACTGTAAATGAAAAAACAAAAAACAAAAACATTATTACCACGAGACTAAATCACTGTTATATATAATTATTAAAATGAGAAAGTCAAATGATCAATCAAATTAAGGTCCCAGGAGTCAAAACTCTGAAGTCTAACTTAGAGATTACAACATAACTGTCTACAATTCTAATGATTTTGGAAGAGTCATCTAAACAGAGATTGTCTTCGAAAAATGAACCAACCAACCCTCACCCAAGGATATGCTTTACATTGAGTTTGGTGGTGGGGGGGGAGGTTGAGGGGGGAGGAGGTAAGAAAACACCTATCATTTGCCTCCAGTACACGCCCCAAACGGGGATCAAACCTACAACCTCCCAATGCACGGGATGACACTAACCAACTGAACCACCTGACAGGTTAAGAGGTTTCTTTTTTATATAACCATTTCTCTAACTAGCTATCGAAGGTAATTCAGAAATTCAAATTAATGAGTCTGTTAGATTTAGATTTTCTCTCAGATGGAACAGCTTGACGTAAGTGGTCAAAGAGCCATGTAACTTGCTCATTTACTACCAGTCATCAACTATCTAATTATTTAGTACTAACCACAGCTAGATTCTTAAAAACAATACATGTCATAGCATTATTCATGTATTTACATATTTTTAGACAGTTATCAATAAAAAGACTTAAGCTCTGACTTAAGTTAGGCAGAAAGAGATGACACAAATATTTCTTCCGCAAATGCCCAACTCTCTCTCAGGGGCTAAAAACCTTTCTTAAAAAACAAACAAACAACAACAACAACAACAAAAAACCAACAACAAAACCAAAAACGGTTTTGTACTTCCGGCCATGATGGAGGCACAGCTGGACACACTGTGCCTCCTCTCACAACCAAGATTAAGGACAACAAAAATATATAAACAACAACAACAACAACAACAAAAAAAGCCACACACAAAAAACACAAACAAACAAAAAAACAAGAAAACCCAACCTGGACAGAGAGAAAACTGAATTGTGCGGGAGTCGGACACCAACAATTCACCCAGACCAGTAAGAGGGGCAGAGTCAGCGGCTAGAGGATTCCATGGCCCAAAGAGTCCGATTGTGGCAGGATAAGCCAGTGCTGGTCTCAAGCGCACAGTCACTCCAGGTGCACAGGCGGCAGCGTTGCCAAACGCGAGGAGACCAAGCGGGGTGCACAAGGTGGTGGACCGCGGACACACATTCGCGCACAGATAAATCAGGCAGCAAGACAGACTGCGCGACGCGGACGCAGGAAGTGAAGCCTGAAAGCACCCATAGAAAACACTTGCAGGGGCTGAGGTGCCTCGAGGGAGTCCCAGCCTCACAGGAGACTTCGTTGGGGAGACCCACGGGGTCCTGGAGTGTGCGCAGGCCCACCCACATGGATATCAGCACCAGAAGGGCCCTATTTGCTTGGGGAAAGAGGCTGAAGGGACTGGAATCCACGAGACAGCGCGGAGCAAGCGCCATTGTTCCCTCTCGGACCCTGCCCCCACACCCAGCATCACAACTCAGTGACTGGGCTGCCCCACCCTGGTGAATGCCTAAGGATCCACCCCTCACTACGTGACAGCCACGGCCAGACAAAAACAAAAAAACAAACCCAAGGATGGCTCAAAAGGGAGAAGGACTGGGGCCCCAGAGCTAATTCATCTGAGTGACCAGGAGGTGGTCAACCTATTAGATGCAGAACTCATAGCTTTGGTAGACAACCTATCAGAAGCACAGTTCAAAGCTCTGGTGATTAGGAAGCTCACAGAATTGGTTGATTTTGGTCGTAAATTAGAGGAACAAATGGAGGCTATGATAAGTGAAATGAAGAAAAACACACAGAGAACCAATAGTGATGGGAGGAAAACTGGGACTCAAATCAATGGAGTGGACCAGAAGGAAGAAACAACCAACCAAACAGAAAAAAATGAAGAAACAAGACTTCAAAAAAAATGAGGAGCGGCTTAGGAACCTCCAGGACATCTTGAAACATCCCCACATCCAAATTATAGGGGTACCAGAAGGGGAAGAGGAAGAGCAACAAGTGGAAAACTTATTTTTTTAAACACTATTTATTTATTTATCTTTTAGAGGGGAAGGGAAGGAGAGAGGGAGAGAAATATCAATGTATGGTTGCCTCTCATGTGTCTCTTGCCGGGAACTGGCTTGCAATCCAGGCATGTGCCCTGACTGGGAATCGAACCGCAATCCCTTGGTTCATAGGCCTGCACTCAGTCCACTGAGCTACACCAGCCAAGGCCAGGAAAACATATTTGAACGAATAATAAAGGAGAACTTCCCCAATCTGGCAAAGGAAATAGACTTCCAGGAAGTCCTGGAAGCTCAGAGAGAGAGTCCCAAAGAAGGTGGATCCAAGGAGGAACACACCAAGGCATATCATAATTACATTAGCCAAGATTAAAATGAAGGAGAGAATTCTAGAAGCAGCAAGGGATAAGGGCACAGTCACCTACAAAGGAGTTCCCATCAGACTGTCAGCTGATATCTCAAAAGAGACCTTCCAGGCAAGAAGGGGCTGGAAAGAAGTATTCCAAGTCGTGAAAGTCAAGGACCTACATCTAAGATTGCTCTATCCAGCAAAGCTTTCATTTAGAATGGAAGGGCAGATAAAGTGCTTCTCAGATAAGGTCAAGTTCAAGGAGTTCATCATCACCAAACCCTTATTATATGAAATGTTAAAGGGACTTACCTAAGAAAAAGAAGATAAAAAACAGGACAGTAAAAAGACAGCAAACTCACAGATATTAACAACCACACCTAAAACAAAAGCAAACTAATCAAACACATAGAACAGGAACAGAAACACAGAAATGGAGATCACATGGAGGATTAGCAACAGGAGAGTAGGAAGAAGAGGTACAGAGAATAAGTAGCATTGACGGTGGGTAGAAAATAGACAGGGGAGGGCAAGAATAGTGTGGGAAAACTAGAAGCTAATGAAGTTATGACACGTGAACATGAAATAAAGGGGGGAATGTGGGTGGGAGGGGGTATGCAGGGTGGAGGAGAATGATGGGGGAGAAATGGGACAACTGTAATAGCATAATCAATAAAATATAAGTTAAAAATGATTTTATTTATTTGCTTTTTAGAGAGGAGAAGGGAGGGAGAAAGAGAGGGAGAGAAACATCAACGTGTGGCCGCCTCTCATGTGGCCCCCACTGGGGACCTGGCTCACAACCCAGGCATGGGCCTTGACTGGGAATTAAACCGGTGACCCTTTGGTTACCAGCCTGTGCTCAATCCACTGAGCTATACCAGCCAGGGCTAAAAACTTTTCTGATATAAGAAAATGCTTGCATTTGTGGGCAATTCTAGTACATGCTGGTAAATTCTAGTTTGGAGGATATTACTCATAATCAATTAGCAGCCTTGCTCTACTGTTTTAAGTTCATGAAAGTAAGATATCAAATTCACAATAGTAAATACCTCTGTGGGGAAATAAAAGGAAAGAATCCAAAAAGATCACAGGGGCTTCAACTGTATCCATAATGCATTATTTCTTAATTTGAATGATGTGTACATGACTATTCACTTTTTCACTATACTTTTTCTATAGTTGTAATATTTAAAGTCTATTAATAGAACAAGCCTGTAAGTTAGGTACATGATTTAAATAATGTAATTTATAAGTTGAAATACATGTGTATATACTTACATATCAATCAACTAGAGTATAGTTCTTCAGCAAAACAGAATAGTCATAAAAACTGACCGTATACTAGTTATAAGACATTTCAATGAGTTCCAAAGAACATTCCATATTTTCTAATCATACTGTATTGAAATTAGAAAACAAGCCCTGACTGGGTTGCTCAGTTGATTAGAACATTGTCCCGATACACCGATGTTGTGGGTTTGATCCATGGTCAGGACGTATTCAGGAAGCAATCAATGAATGCATAAATGAGACGAACAACAAATTGATGCCCCCCCAATCAATTAGTAAAAAAGTTAAAATGAGAAAACTTTCTCTTGCAGTCCCTACTCTCCTTCCCTTTCCTGAAGAAATACTGTCCAAAGCCAGTAGGTGGGGTCAAGCAAGGTTAAGAATTTATGTGTGGCAGAGGATGTGTTGCAGAGTGCTGGAGTCTAACCACATATGAAAGCTGTCCATGTGGGCTGGCAGATAGGGAAATGTGTGTCGGTATGGCAGCAGCCCAGTGCAGGATGTTAGAGCCCATTAGGTAACATAAGGCAAGTGTTCCTTCCAGTAGGAGGGCAGTCCAATGCAGAGTGGGACCCTAAGTGGAATGAGAAGGGCATCCTGACAGAGGGACAAGGCCAAACTGGTTAAGGGCTTCCATGCAGCAAGGTGCTTTGTGTAGGTGTTACAGCCTGGCTGTGGTGAAGAAGGAATGTATTCACCCAGGATGTGATAATGGGTTGGTCATATACTACGATATGATTAAAAAGGAAACAAAATTATTAGGGAAGAACTGGAGTCAGATTTTTTGTATGAGAAAGGAGGCAATGATAAAGAAAACTTCAAAATAAATAGAATGACAAAAAACACTAAATAAATTTGCAATATTACAGATAGGGCAGTACTTAACAGAAAACAAGTTTTAAAAACACTTTTTAAAAAGATTAAAAACAGACTTCTGGCCAAGATGGAGGCGTAGGTGGACACACTGTACCTCCTCTCACAGCCAAAATTAAGGACAACAAAGATTTAGAAACAAGAAAACAACCAGAACTCATAGAAAAATTGAACTGTACAGAAGTCCAACAACCATTTATCCAGATAGGTAAGAGGGGCGGAGTCGCAGCAGGAAAAAGTGGAGGTGCAGACCGGGCATGCAGGCAGCAGTGGCTGGCAGACCCCAGGTGCACAGGCGGTGGCTGGCGGACCCTGGGCATGGGGTGGCAACTGTGCAGATCCAGTGAGGCTGCGCAAGGCTGGCTGACCAGGTGGTCCCACATTCGTGTGCAGCTAATCCAGGCAAAGGGGAAGTGGCAGAGGAACTGGAATCTGAGAGAGATCAGATCAAGCACCATTGTTCCCTCTTGGATCCCACCCCCACATACAGCGCCACTACCCAGCAACTGGGCTGCCCCGCCCCTGGGGAACACCTAAGGCTCCACCCCTCACTATGAAACAGCCAAGACTAGACCAAACCCCCCCCCAAAAAAACCCACAACCCAACAACAACAACAACAACAAAACAAAACCCAAAACACCAGAAACAAAAATGGCTCAAACCGGAGAACAAATCAAAGCCCCAGAGCCAATTCATCTAAGCAACCAAGAGACAGCCAACCTATGAGATGCACAGTTCAAAGCCCTGGTTATCAGGATGCTCACAGAAGTGGTTGATTTTGCTCATAAATTAGACGAAAAAATGAAGGCTATACTAAGTGAAATGAAGAAAAACGCACAGGGAACCAATAGAGATGAGAGGAAAACTGGGACTCAAATTAATGGAGTGGACCAGAAGGAAGAAAGAAACAACCAAACAGAAAAAAAATGAAGAAACAAGAATTCAAAAAAATGAGGAGAGGCTTAGGAACCTCCAGGACATCTTGAAATGTCCCAACATCCGAATTTAGGGGTACCGGAAGTGGAAGAGGAAGAACAACAAGTGGAAAAGTTATTTGAACAAATAATAAAGGAGAACTTCCCCAATCTGGCAAAGGAAATAGACTTCCAGGAAGTCCAGGAAGCTCAGAGAGTCCCAAAGAAGTTGGACCCGAGGAGGAACACACCAAGGCATATCATAGTGACATTAGCCAAGATTAAAATGAAGGAGAGAATTCTAGAAGCAGCAAAGGATAAGGGCACAGTCACCTACAAAGGAGTTCCCATCAGACTGGCAGCTGATATCTCAAAAGAGACCTTACAGGCAAGAAAAGGCTGGAAAGAAGTATTCCAAGTCATGAAAGTCAAGGACCTACATCCAAGATTGCTCTATCCAGAGAAGCTGTCATTTAGAATGGAAGGGCAGATAAAGTGCTTCTCAGATAAGGTCAAGTTAAAGGAGTTCATCATCACCAAGCCCTTATTATATGAAATGTTAAAGGGACTTATCTAAGAAAAAGAAGATAAAAAATATGAACAGTAAAAAGACAGCAAACTCACAGGTAATAACAACCACACCTAAAACAAAAGCAAACTAAGCAAACAAGTAGAACAAGAGCAGAAACACAGAAGTGGAGATCACATGGAGGGTTAGCAACAGGGGAGTGGGAGGAGGAGAGAGGGGGAAAAGGTACAGAGAATAAGTAGCATAGATGGTGGGTAGAAAATAGGGGGAGCGCAGGAATAGTGTGGGAAAAGTAGAAGCTAAAGAACTTATGACACATGGACATGAACTAAAGGGGGGGGAATGTGGGTGGGAGGGTGTGTGCAGGGTGGAGGGGAATGATGAGGAAAAATGGGACAACTGTAATAGCATAATCAATAAAATATACTTAAAAATAAAAAATAAAAAGATTAACAAGAAACAGACCTAAGCATTTTAATCTGGATGACTGAAAGGGGAATAAAATAAACCTAAAGAAAGGAGAAAAGAATCCCCTCCCCGCAAAAGGAAGAAAACCCAAATGACTTTAAAATCTTAATTCTTTTTTTTTTAAAGGAGCTTTTAAAAAATTATTCATTTATTTTCGCCGTGACTTGTGTAGCTCAGTGAACTGAGTGCCAGCCTGCGAACCAAGGGGTTGCCAGTTCATTTCCCAGTCAGGGCATATGCCTAGGTTTCAGGCCAGGTCCCCAACAAGGGCACATGAGAGGCAACCCCACATTGATGTTTCTCTCCCTCTCTTTCCATTCCTTCCCCATCTCTCTAAAAATAAATAAAATCTTTTAAAAAAATTATTTACTTTTAGGGGAGGGGGAAAGGAGAGAGGGAGAGAAACATCCACCAGTTGTATCTCGCATGCCCTCAACTGGGGACCTGCCTGCAACCCAGGCATGTGCCCTGACTGGAAATTGAACTGGTGATCTTTCAGTTCACAGGCCAGCGCTCAATCCACTGAGCTGTACCAGACAGGGATGAATCTCTGCCTTTAATTTGCTCTCTTGGGCAGCAAAGAACTTTCTCAGTAGGTGAGGTGGGACAGGGTTGGCTAGCACTTTGGCTCGGGCTGGCATTCAGGGCCAGTCTACATAAACAACAGCTAGATCAAATACAGGCAGTCCCCTGACACTGGTTCTGTGGTCCAGTCTAGAGATTTTTAAAATCAGGACTGATTGTAAGACACACTCCAGGGAATACCACCTTTTAATATAAACAAACTTAAAGAAGCCAATGTATAAAACATTAGTAAGAAGTAAAATAAACGGGACTTTATTACCGATGGGATATGGGTATAAAGAAGAAATACAGGCTCATACTCTAGTTTGTACCTGTGAAACTAGGTACTTGACCATCATATAACTCACTGATATAGGGAGTAAATGCTGACTGGTTACTATTGTTCTTTCAGTATAGTTCAGAGTTGCTTTTATATATTGACAGGCCTACACCTGCAACTCCCAGTAATAAGTGCATGATGATAATGTCCCTGTTAATAGGTTCTTATGGAAAATTAATGAAAATCAAGTTTTCTTATGGAAAAGACAAAATTGTTCACTACATACTTTTTATCTAGAGAATTCTGGTTTAAACCTGAAATTCAAGGCAGAGAGATGAATTATCCAGTGGTAATGAAACTGTTAGACATGAAGGAAAAATGCTTCAATTTTAAATGTAAACAGTTCCCTCTTTCTGAACCCACTAGGTGTTGCCAGTCTTCCCAGGTGAGGCAGTGTTTGGTGGAGGAGATACTAACTGGTGATACTAGCTGGTGTAAAAGCACTAAAGCTGTCACACATCCCAAAACTACTTATGGACCATCCTCAATATACTCCAACACCTAGGAGGTAAAGTTATATGAGAGTGTGTTATGTGCGTTCACATGCAGAGCATGTGGTAGGGAGGTAACAGACGAATGGAAGTGTTCAGTAAAAGGAAACGAACGAAGAGGACAAATGATTTTATAATTTTTTACATAAACAAAATTTTTTAATCCTCACCCAAGGATGGTTTTTTAAAAATTGCTTTTAGAGAGAGACAGAGAAACATCTATTGGCTGCCTCTTGTACCCACCCAGACCAGGGATCAGACATGCCCTGATTGTGTATTGAACCTATAACCAAGTGGGACAATGCTCTAACTGAGCTACACTGGCCAGGACCTTTTTACAAAATTTTATAACATTCTCTGGTCATGTCTTTTGAGATTATAAAGCTATAAGAGTTTCCAAGTCCTGTGTACTCCATTCCTTAGTTTCCATTTCTATTTGTCATTTCAGGTTCCAATTACTCTCCAATTAAAAAGACTGGTTTCACGGACACTATTAGTCTCTACTCTTGGCTGCCAGATCACTCTTCCTAAGTCCAGGCTCAAATTTTATCACTACCCTGCTCAGAAATTTTCTGGCTTCTTACCAACTAAAGAATAGGATTTAAATTCCTTGGTCTGATAGTTCAGAAATAAGCCATTCCCCACATGTAACTTCCCCTTCTAGTGATGTCTAGTGCACTTAACACCTGCTCCTTCCAGGATAGTTACAAATGTTGACTTAAATCCCAGCAGGCCAAAAACTTGCTGCTTCTAGAATGCTGCCTTGTCCTTTGAAACTCACACAGCCATCTAGCATAGTGCCTTCTATGTAGTAAGGATTCAGAGATTTAATGAATTAATTTTATAAATTATAATAAAGCAAGGATGCAGAGAAACTGGAACCCTCATACATCACTGGTAGAAATATAAAATCGTGCAGCTGCCTTGGAAAATATTTGGTGGTTCCTCAGAAAGTTAAATATAGTTGTATGACCTAACATTTCCACCCCTAGGTATATATATCCAAGAGAAATGAAAACATATAGTCACATAAAAACTTGTAAGTATTCCTAACAGCTTCAGCCACAATAGCTGTAAGATAAAACAACCCACCCATATGCCCACCAACAGATGAATACATAAACAAAATGTGGTATATCCATACAATGGAATATTACTCAGCTATAAAAAGGAATGAAGTACTGATACATGCTACCACACTGATGAACCTTAAAAACATGCTAAGTCAAAAAAGCCAGACACACAAAATGACATATTATTATGATTCCATGTATATGAAATATGCAATCCAGAGATACAAAACTGATTAGTGGTTACCAGGGGCTAGGGAAGAGGAAGTGTGATTGCTTAATACATATGAGGTTTAAGTTTGGGATAGTGAAAAAGTTCTGAAAGTAGATAGTGGTGGTGATGGCAAAATATTGTGAATGTACCTAAAGCCATCAAATTGTATACTTTAAAATGGTTATGATAATAAATCTTAAATTATGTGTATTTTGCCAAAATTAAATAATTATGCATGTCAGAATTGCCTGTATCTGAATACCTGATCCAACCATTCACAAACATTTGTCAAATAGTCAAACTCTGCAATGCTTACGACTTATCAGGCACTTCACTTATGCCCCTGCAATCTCTGAGGTACTTCACAATATGGCCTAAGTTTATACCTTATAGTTAAGTTTATACTGCTAGGGGAGATGTCCATGCCAAGGGCCTTATCTTAATCTCCTCTACCTTAGATTCCCTTTACCACTCTCTACCTTGTGTTCTTGATCTCAATCACTATCATTTTTTCCACAGAACAATACTGTCACCATCTACTACTACTGGTAAGCACAACCTCTGTCTGCTCTGTTTTCATACAACTAACAAAAAAATTCCACACCCACTTCCCCCACAATTTAAAACAAAATTCACAGTCTATATTTCCAAGGTATTTATATTCATTTCCATGTAGGGTTTCTTAATAAAACTTCTACAGAGAGCAGTGTACTCTTAGTGTCTTCATTTTCTCACTCCCTCATTTATTCCTCAATCCACAGCAAATTACTTCCTCCTCACATGTATACAATAATTCAAAAGTTACCTACATAACACCACTGACGTTTTGGCTCTAATACAGATTACCAAAAAATAACCTACGGAAACCGCCCCCAAAATATGCAGTGTCTAATTTTTAACCAGTCTTGTTCTGGCATATTATATAACTGAAAATTGGGACGACTGAAGAGAAAACCAGGAGAGTACGGGGACCCAGAAGCTCAGGAAAAGTGTATTTCAAGAAAGTAGGAGTGATGAGCTATAACAAGTGCTATTAAATCAGATGGAAGACTGAGAACTGACCCCTGGATTTAGCAACATGGAAGTTACCAGGTGACCATGTTGGATAGGGGCAGCAGTGAAAGCCTGATTTGGATGGGTTCAAAATAGAAGGGATTATAGACTCCAAGGGCAAACAACTCCTCTGAGTGTTGTAGAACAGAGAAAAGTAGTAGTAGCTAGAAGGAGACATAAAGCCAAAAAGAAGTTTTTGGCCCTGGCTGGTGTGGCTCAACGGATTGAGTACCTAGCTGCAAACCCAAAGGTCAC
This sequence comes from Anoura caudifer, assembly GCA_004027475.1. Taxonomy (NCBI): domain Eukaryota; kingdom Metazoa; phylum Chordata; class Mammalia; order Chiroptera; family Phyllostomidae; genus Anoura; species Anoura caudifer. The sequence goes on along the minus strand of PVKU01005904.1, from coordinate 5,767 downwards.
TGGTTCGATTCCCAGCCTGGGATGCAAGATAGGTCCCCAGCTGGCAGCATGTGAGAGGCAATCTATTGATGTATCTCTCACACATCAATGTCACCCTCCCTCTAAACCAGCAAAGACTGGACTTCAATAGGTTTGTACATACTTCATTTATTGTAACAGCAGGAAAGGCAAAATATCTAGGTACTACTGCAATGAGAGCTTAGAAGTCTATTCTATTGCTTCTATCTTCTCAATGAAGTAGAAACACAAAGGTTTTCAGCTAAGAGTGTGGATGGGAGGGTGGGGGAAGGGAGGGAACAGGTTTGAGAAAAGTAAGGGTATGAAACGAGAACTGGAGAGTAAATGAACTATTAATAAGTACACTAGTTTTGCACAATGAAGGCCCATACTTGTAAGTTATCATGAATTTAAAGTGAGAACAGTTAGCATAGTATTGTAGTTTAAATGATCTAGTCCATCATTATGCACTCTCTGAAGTTGCTGGCTCTTTTCTCGAAGACCTGTACCCAATCCCCAAAATGCCAATCCTGGTAAAATACAAATCTTGCTTAATCTCTCTCTTCATCACCCACGAAGTTGATAGTGGTTGAAGAAACACACAGAGTCATGCTCATAAACATTTGTTAACAAGAACAACCACCCCCCCCCCCCCCACCCCGACCAATACACTCTCAAAGGTCAGAAACTTCTGGCTTACCACTGTTTACATGTACCTGGGCCAATCCCATCTTAAAACCCCTTCTCTTGGATTCCCTGACATTACATCACTAGAGCAGGATTGCATCAAGGAATAAAATTTTGAAATGTTTTGATGATACAGGCTGCCAATTTTATATGGATGTGTAGAACATTAAAAAAAGGACAATTCATATTTTAAAAAAAGAAAAGAAAAATTGCCACCCATGGAATTGATAATAATCACGAGGGGCTGGGGAAATATTTGTCAGAGAGCAGCAGGAGTGGTAACAATTGCATTAAGGTACCCTGGTCCTCTCCTTGACCTGGGATTACTTCTATTCTTTTTCTTTTGCTCTGTGAACATAACAGTTACTGGAAAGTTCTGATGCAGAACTTTTCTTGTTTCCCTGGAATCTCTTGACCACTTTTTTCAAGCCATCAGTTGTCACCTCTATGTGAGTGACTTAAACTCCTGCTTCATGAAGCATATTATATACATACCTATACTCAAGCACCCATCACACTGCATTACTCTGACTTATTTACATACTTATCTCATCCACAAACAGAGAGCACTTAGTAGGGATTAATAGCAAATCAGATAATCTCTTAGGACATAGAGAATGCCCATTAAACATTAATTTAAGAGATGTTGACAATTCAATCAATTAGTATCTCTTTTATCTTACTGTTCTTAAGAACTCTCCTTGAACATTCCTATTCCTTAAACTGCAGAGCCCAAGACTGTAACTCCTACGAATCTTCAGAGGGTCATTGTCCCTAATATTTCATTTCCAAATCTCATGAACTAAAAAGTGAAAAGAATACCACTTTCACTTCCTCTTAAGAATTCAGTAACCCTACAAGTCTATACTCATTTCCTAACTGTCTATATATCAGTTTCCCTTCTAAATCCTCAGTAAGGAAAACACTAGGGTTACCAGCCGATTACTCAGTTTTTTGATTCTCACATTTGATAACTCAATACAAACAAGGCCCAAAATCATTTTCCACCTTAGTATTTACTTTATCTTATTTATTTACTTAATAAACTAAAAATTTTTAAAAAGGTTATTTATTACTTACAGAGAAGGGAACAGAGGGAGAAAGAGAAGGAGAGAAACACTGATCAGTTGCCTCTTGCACGCCCCCCCGACTGGGGACATGGCCCACAACCCAGGCATGTGCCCTGACCAAGAATCGAACTGGCAACCTTTTGGTTCGAAGGCCAGCACTTAATCCACTGAGATACACCAGCAGGGCTATTTTTTTTAAAGATTTTATTTATTTTTTAGAGACATGGGAAGAGAAAGAGAAAGGGAGAGAAACATTGATTGGCTGCACACCCCAACTGGGGACTGAACTCACAACCCAGGCATGTGCCTTAACTGGGAAATCAAACCAGCAACCCCTGGCTTTGTAGGATGATGACACCCAACCAACTGAATCACACCAATCAGGGCTACCTTAGTATTTATTTTAATTTCACTAAAAAAACTCATAAAGGACATAAAAAATGAGCAGGAATGAACCAAAAGGTACCTTGCCTTTTGTGCATAAGACACCTTTATGCAAAAGATATAAGACACCTTTAAGATTTTTTTCCACTATAGCATTTTCCCATTAAGAAAATACTTAATACCACCATTACTATATTAAGAAGTGAAGCTTCCTATTACATGATTGGGGTCCAATAAACAGGAAAAGAATTCTATTCTAGCACAAACTCGATGACATCAAACTTATATGCCAAAAAATGTAACCGAAAGTTTTATATATTACCATGCCCATAAGAAATATGTAAGTAATATGCAAGTGCTCTGAAATAATATAAAGCACTACAAAAAAGTCACCTTGAAATCACTCACCAATTCCTACTTTAAAGACCTGAGTCAAATCATGAGATACTACTTCACATCTACTAACCTGGCAAAACAAATTCTGTATTTATAAAGATGCAAAGCAACAAGAAATTTTCACATATTGCAAGTGGAATCTGTACAACCACTTTAGGAAAGTTTGGCAAAAACAAAGCTAAAGTTGTGAAACCTCTATGACTCGCCAATCTTAATCACTCAAAACACAAGACAAAACGCTCAGGCATTTCTCCATATAAATTTTAAAAGGTTGAGAACTACTGCTTTTAAGAATTGGGAATAGATAAAAGGGAACATTCTTGTTTAAGATTATCTTAAGATAAAAAAGGCATTCATTGAAGTTTTTCACTTTATTAGTTTATCTATTTCACCTAAATAGAAGCAGTAACAAATGAAATCTAGAAGGAACAAACCCGACAATTTTAAAAACCAGGGTCCTTTGTTAAAAGAAACCATATTTAGGTAGATTAAGTAGATAAAGAATTTATCAGGTATTGGGAGTTCAGAGAATGAATGAAAAAGCATCCTTAACTTGGCAAACATGCAAAAACTAAGTAAAGCTTGGTCAAACCCACAAACCAAGGTCACACCACAGGAAAAGCCTCTTAGGAAAGTGGCCCACTAGCATGGCCACTGTCACAAGCCAACATAATGAATTCTAAACTGTCCTTGCTTCCTTGCACCTCTCACTCCAGATGCAACTCCCCAGTCAAGTGTATCAGAGTGGCACAACTGCCAGGGGCCTAGGACAGAAAGTATATGTACATAAGATGTGTATATCTGTGTACGCATACAATGTATAGGCACACAGCCTTTCCAGTTTCCTCTTCTACTAAGATTCACAAAAAGGCAACTCTGGAAGAGGGTTAAAACAGTAAACAGACAAAAGAACAACAAAGGAGTAGAATACGCAACCCAAGAATCCTTCCAATTTTCCCATTAGTAATAAACTTTAACTGTGTGCCTTCTTCTGCTTCATGTTCCAAAAAACATTTCCTGAAAGTAATTTCACAAAATACAAAATTAAAAAAAAAAAATAGAATTTATACTGCCTTGGCTTGTGTGGCTCAGTAGACTGAACACCAGCCTATGAATGGAAAGGTTGGTGGTTCAATTCCCAGTCAGGACACATGACTGAATTGTGGGCCAGCTGCCCAGTTGGGGGTGTGCGAGAGGCAACCCATCCATGTAATGTCTTGCACATTGATGTTTCTGTCTCTCGTTCCCCTCCCTTCCCCTCTCCCTGAAAGCAAATAAAATCTTTAAAAAGAAAATAAAAAATTTATAATCTTTCTCAGATAATCTCCTTTCCAATATTTTATCTTTCAAAATCACAAACACTTGCTGTAACCATACCTAAAATTACTGTCCCACTATTAGAAATGGAATTCACTGCAATCCCAACAGTTCCAAATAAGAATAGTATCATACATACCCATTTACTATCTAATGCAATCTGACATTAAATTCTGCCTCTAAGATTCAGATAACTAAGTAGATTAGATTTATTCAAGTTTCTGAAACTAAGATTTTAGAACCAGAAAAAATGTTTTGTTTTTTTAAAACATTTTATTTATTTATCTTTAGAGGGAAAGGGAAGGAGAGAGGGAGAGAAATATCAATGTATGGTTGCCTCTTGTGCATCCCTTGCCGGGCATGTGCCCTGACTGGGAATCAAACCACGATCTTTTGGTTCACAGGCCCGCACTCAATCCACTGAGCTACACCAGCCAGGGCAGAAAAAACGTTTTTATAGTATTTACTCCCACAGTCACTGTATCAACTACACTACAAACAGGCTATCCAGTAGTAATATCTGCAGCTATACTGGCCCTGAAAGGCTCCAAATTCCCTGTAAAAGTATGTAAATAGACTACTTGTAACATTTTAAAAACTACAGTTTTTATAACTGACATTTAAGAGTAGTGACCACTATATCACAAGATACATGTTTTTACTTCATTTTACTACAAGTATTTCTAAAAATTTCTTCTCAATAATAAACTTTTGCTTCCCATCCAAACATTACTTTTACATTAGAAGAGCAGACTCCGGATCTAGCTGGCTCTGCCATTTGCTAGCTCTGTGACTTTCGGCAAGTTACTTCACCTGTTTTTGCTTGAAATCCTTATCTATAATTTGAAAATTGTTGGGAAGGTGATGGTTAAATAAGTGAATGTATGTAGTGTTAAAAATGCAGTTTCTGAGAAGAGAAAATTTCAGACAAAATAGGATGAGAAAATGATTCACTAGCAATCAAAACCAGTACACAAAACCAGTGGTAAACCCAGCATCCTTACTTCAATTTTTATAATATAATACATACATACTAGAGAGAAAAAAAGAACAGGAAACAAACTACCTGGAAAGTTAATACTGAATGGGGGCAGGGGAATCCCCAAACGCACAGAATCACGTATGAAGTTACCTCTTCTCCTAATCGCTCCCCCTCAAAATCAATCTCCATCTAAGCCTCTATATCCAACTACCAACCTACAGGAAATCAGGAAAACCTAGAACATGGGAAACTAGGCAGGACAAATGACCTGGCTTCTTTAACAAAGTGCAAGAAGCAGCCCTGGTTGGTGCTGATTGCTGATCAGGGCCCATGCCTGGTTTGTGGGCATGCAAGAGGCAAATGGACAGATATCCCAATGTTTCTCTCCCTCTCCTTCCCTTAAAACAACAACAACAAAACAACAAAAAACCCCAACCATGAAATCTTTTTAAAAAGGGTAAGGAAAAAAGAGAGAAGAAACATAAATTAAGAGGCTTGAAAGAACAACGGTCATTTACCATGTATGGGACCTGGATTCTGATTAAAACAAAATAAAACAAAACCACCACAACAAAACACTAAAAAAAAAATCAACAGAAACACATCTAAGAAAAACAAAACAAAAACTCAGTGATCTGAGTGATCTGTTCAGATTTCACTCAACTGGTAAAAGGATGTTCATTAAAAACAATTTCAGCCCTGGCTGGTATAGCTCAGCGGATTGAGCATGGGCCTGTGAACCAGAGGGTTACTGGTTCAATTCCCAGTCAGGGAACATGCCTGGGTTGCTGGCCAGGTTCACAGTTGCGGGTGCACAGGAGGCAACCACACATTGATATTTCTCTCCCTCTCTTTCTCTCTCTCTTCCCCTTTCTCTGAAAGCGAATAAATAAAATCTTAAAAAAAAAAAAAAAAAAAAAAAAAAAAAAAAAAA
>PVKU01005903.1:0-114137 GCA_004027475.1 Anoura caudifer | reverse complement strand
CTTTTCAAAAAACCAGCTCCTGGATTCATTGATCTTTAGAATTGTGCTTTTAGTCTCTATGTCATTTAATTCTGCTCTGATTTTAGTTATTTCCTTCTTTCTACTTGCTCTGGGCTGTCTTTGCTGTTGATCCTCGAGTTCTTGTAGGCGTAGAGTTAAGTTGTTTGTTTGAGATGTTTCTATCTTTTTTAGGTAGGCCAGTATTGCTATGAACTTTCCTCTGAGGACTGCCTTTGCTGTGTCCCATAAGTTTTGGGTTGTTGTGTGTTCATTTTCATTTGTTTCCAGAAACTTTTTGATTTCCTCCCTAATTTCATTCTTGACCCATTCATTGTTTAATAGCATGCTATTCAATCTCCATGATTTTGAGGGCTTTGTGTTTTTCCCCTTGGGGTTGGTTTCTAGCTTCAGTCAGAAAGGGATATCTTAAGAAAGCATAAGAAAAGGAGAAGTCAAAGAAGTTATATGTATGACCCATAGACATGAACTAAGGGGTGGATTGCTGGAGGGAATGGGGGTACTAGGTGGAAGGGGGGAAATTGGGACAAATCAATAGAATTATCAATAAAACATTTTAAAATAAATAAATAATAAACATTAAAAAATAAAGTCTGACTGTGACAAATTTTAACTGAGTCATCTGAGAACTGAAATTCTGAGCTCCCTGGAAGAAGTTCTGTTATGGTTTGTTTACTTAATGGAGGTTTCCATTACCATTTGTTAACTGGAAAACAAACAGATTTGCAAAGGAGAAAGAGCTCAGCCCCCTTCCTTTCTCTCCCCTGCCCAGCCATGTCTGGAGGAAAATTTTCCAGACAAGGGAACTTACTGCCTCAGTCTGGTCACAGGGCCACGGCCTAAGTTCTCGTTAGTATGTATCCAAGTGAAATTTAAAACTGCTCTTAGGTTAAGGAAAAAAAAAAAACCCACGGACACGGTGTGCCTTTGTTCACTAGAGGGTCAGATCTTTCTGTTAGTTAGGGGTGGAGAGAAGCCAAAGCAGGTGGGGTTTCAGTTCCTTTTAGCTGATTGCCACATACCCTCAGATCTGCTCTCTGGTTTTCATAGGTAGTTTGAACACATTTGGTTTGAGAATCTTCCAGTCACAGTTGACAAACTCATTGTGGGCTTCATTGGAAATTGCTCAGAGCTTCTTAGAGGTCTCACTGGAGAATTTGTTCCAGCAGTTCCCTCTCCTAACATTGGATCTGTTTTATCTATGATCTATATGAGCACCTGGTAAATGATATTTCTCCTCCTTTTGCTTTTGTTGCTCAAAAGCCTGGAACCAAATTGGAATCCTATTTTTACTCCTTAGGACCTTATGACAAACATTTCTGAAAGCTTTTACTCTATCCTTATTTCGCTACTTTGCCTTATTTTTCTTCTCCTTGCCCAGAGTTCTTATCCCATTTCAAAAATGATTTCTTTGCAATGGCATTCAAACAGTGTTTCTGGCCAAACAGGGATTCCCAGGAGATGCCCCAAAGCTACATCCAACCCAAAATGAGCTTGTATGAATTTGAAACTGGTGCTCCATCCTCCAGGTGGATAGTCTCAACAAATTGTTCTTGTGTTCATACATCTGTCCTTGGCAGCCCTCTAAGGACTGACCCTGATGGATTCTGGGCCTGGTACAATGCCCTCAAATAGAGTAACTTCCTCTTTATGTTTTACATTCTGGCCTGCTACAAAATATTTTATGCAAGAAATATTCCTTTTATTTCTTACTGCATGTATTTAGTTTTAGTGTGCCTTTGATATGCTAGGTGCTTGGAACACACTTGTACAAGAAAGTTTCAAGGACTGTGCCCTCAAAGAGGTTATGTTATGGTATGGGAGCCAGATGATAAATCAATAAACAAAGAAATGAGATATTTACAGACTGTGTTCTGTACAGGCAGGAAAATAATCAGGGTACTGATTTAGTCTCTATTACAATAGAGACTAAAATGAGAGACCTCTTAAGGAGGTCAGAGAAAGCTCTTCTGAAGTGGGGATAATTGAGGCAAGACTATAGGATAAAGAGGAGCCAGCTAATGCTAATGGCAGTACAACAGACTTCTGGACTAGAGGAACTGCAAGTGCAAAGGCTTTGAGACTAGAAAGAGCTTGAGAAGTTCAAGGAGAAGGGCCTTGATGGTTGTAGTGAACAAAGGTCAGAAAGCAGCATGAGATAGGCTCTCTAGGACCCATATTATGAAGGAGCTTTTAGGCCATGGAAAGGGGTTGGGATTTTATCCTAAATACAATGGGAATTCATTGAATGGTATTACTGAACTGATTAAAAGTTCAAAGAATCTGACTGCTGTAGAAAGAGTATAAGTGCAAAGATCAATACAGGGGGTGAAATAATAATGGTTTGCACCAAGGTTATGGTGGTGGAGAGGGAGTAAAATATATATGAAAAATACTATGGAAATGGACTTGTTAATGGAAGTATAAGGGAAAGATGAAGGAAAGGCAAGGATGACTCTTAGTTTCAGTACATAGATAGATAGTAGTGATACTTATTGAGATAAGAAAGTCATTTAAAAATTTTTATTGAATTTATTTGGGTGACATTGGTTCATAAAAATATATAGTTTTGACATATGCAATTCTATAATGCATCATCTGTACATTATATGGTGTGCTCACCACCCTATGTCAAGTCTCCTCCCATCACCATTTATTCCTCTACTCTCTTCTACCACAAAACAGTCTTGTAATGGAGAGGCTTGGGGAGAGAGAGAGGGAATAAAGAATTCAGTTATAAACATATTACTTTTGAAACATCTGAGTAGGCATGTCAAGTAGAGAGTTAGATATCTGAATTAGGGACTCAGAGAGGACTTGGATGCTATTATAAATTTGGAAGTCATCAACAAGTAGCCATGGGGCTAAATGAGATCTAAGGGCACACTAGAAATGAGCATTCCAAGAATCAATCCCAGGGAACATGTAGATGTTGTGTATAGAAGGAAAAAATATTAAGGGAATGGAACACAATCAGGGTATCAAATTGGAGTAGCTCAAGAAGGAGGGAATGGTCAACACCTTGGAGATCAGATCAGATAAGAAAGGAAAGTACACACTGCATTTGCTTTCGGGAAAGTCATGGTGAAGTAGGCTAGGAAAGTGTTAGAGGGTGATAGGAATGGCAGGCAGAAGGAATTGGTCAAAGATGGTTCAGAAGACAGGGAGTAGAGACTGTGAATGTAGACACACTTTTCAAGATGCTATGCCCTAACAGGTGTTAGAGATGTGAAGCAGTAAGTGAAGGAGGAAGTGGGAATTAGAATATATTTGTGTGCTGACAAGAATGATCCAATAAAGGAAAAAATGATGTGTGTTGGGTGGTAATAAAGGACTGAAGTCCTTGTGTAGGTGAAAGAGGATGGACTCTGGAAGAGGAACAGAAATGGGGGGGTTAACCTTTGATGGGAGAAAACATGTTTCACTAGCAGGTAAGAAGGAGAGAGGTTCTCATCTGATGGGTTCCCTTTATTCAGTAAAGCCCAGAAACTTGCTGGGAGGAAAGAAGTTTGAGAAGTAATGAAATAATCCTTTCAAAGAGTGGGGGAACTTTTCAGAAAGAATTAAAAGGTAGAAAGCCCTTGTTGACTATGCATTTCAAGCTTGCAGTCTTCAACTTATTTTTTAAATTAATTATTTTTTATTTTTTAATTACAGTTGACATTTAAAATTTATATTACTTTCAGGTGTACAGCATAGTGGTTAGTCATTTGTAGAACTTATGAAGCGATCCCCTTGATAGGTCTAGTACCCCCTCAACACTACCCATAGTTACTACACTGTATTGACTATATTCCCTATGCTGTAATCTTGAATTTAAACTAACAGCCAGACAATTCAGTTTTGTAGATTTTCTTATCAAGCTCAGTGATAAAATATGGATAGGATAGACGCTGAGATTTTTGGTCAAGAAAACAGAAAATGAAACCAGGGTGTTGAGGGTGTCTATGAGGAAGTGACTGTAATGTTGGTCCATGGAAATAAGCTGGACAGAGAGGGAAGTAAAAGGAGAGGTCTGATGGGTAAGTAAGGGATTGGTGGAGTTATGAATAGGAAGCTGCAAAGAAGTCAGATACAGGAGAATGAGGACAGCTGAGAGGATCAGCTGACACAGTCTAAGAATGGGATGTTGGAATCAAAATTTCAAGGTAGTGGTGATAAGCTCTGGGGGAGCTGGCTGGGTCACTGAAAGAAGAAAAATCACTATTACCGTTAAGGTGGCTAAGGAACTGAAAGTTCCACCTCAAAATGAGTTGGAAAACCATTCTTAGTCATCATGTATATTTCATAGAGCATCTCATATCTTTATTTACATTTGGATAGGGTGCACATAAATTAATGATGGCAACTGATTGATTTTAGGCCTACTCTGTAAATATCACCTCAGGGCATCCTTTTGAACACTGCACTATTAAAATATGGCTTGAGAAGTATTCTAAAATGTGTTCTCACAGTTTAATTAGTTGGCAGTTCTCATTTCTCAATCAGCAATGATGTAAGATTCTTTATGGCCTTTGGGTCAAGATTAATACCTTTTGCATGGTGTTCAGCACCTCCTGGTAGCTGTATTTATGTGCCCAGTCTCATCCACTGCCAGTCCCTTGAGATGTTCTAGCTGCACCAGCTCCTTAAAAGTCCTCAGTGTCAGGACTAGCCTGCGTCTCTTTACCAATGCTGCTCCCTCTGCTTGGCCTCCTGCTTCATCTGGATAACTTCTCCTTATTCTCTAAGACCCATCTAAAAATGCAACTTCTGGGTCAAGCCTTTTCTAGGAAATTGAACCATCCAAAATACCCATTGTATGGGTCAAATAAATACCACGTATTGGGAATTTTGTACTGTTAGTAATTTGCTACCCCTTGTTCAATTGTAACTGTGTATACTCGGTACACTTACCTTCTCATTGAATTCCCACAACAAGCCTGAAAGGCAAAAGTAAATACTTCCATTTATTGGAGAAGGATTCTGAGATTTAGAAAGGGTCTTTCTAGAGGAAGGTAAATAATAAATAAATATCAGAACTGGGTTTGGATTCTGTAGACGAATGGCACACCATTCCCCTTCCTTTGTCTTATTTACTGCCATGACTACAGTGCCTAGTGCATGCCTAGTACAGCTAAAATATGTGTGATAATACACTCATCAGAAAATCACCCAAACAAATGACGAGGCAGGCTTTTTTTATGGTTTCCAGGACTCTCAATTCTGTCACTTTATGGTGGCCCAGAGTCTTGACATTGGATTCACTTTGATGCATGTTGCTGCTTTCCTGGAATTTAGAAAGATACATTTTAACAGTTGAAGCTAAGAGCCTGAACTGCCTTTAAAAATCTTGATCCTATAAATATCCTTTGTTTTAAGCCATTGTGTTTGCCAGACAGGTTCCTTATTGCCGGAGTTGTAATCATCTAGGACAAGTTTTTGGATCATGAGAAGACTGTGTGGATTTGTTGACACATGGGTGACAAGTCAAGGCAGAGGGCATCTGGGTTCATTCCCTGAACACTCTTTTTCTCTCATTGATGTAGAATTTTCCTGGTGTTCTTAAGCATGATGGTGTTTTCTGGCTAAAAATGAGGAATCCTCTGGCAAGTACAACATAGCTGCTGTGGGACCCTTGTATTTGGCTAGCATTCCTTCTTGATTTAAACTTTAATTCTATAGTATTCACCAGAGTTTCTGGTATCAATATCTACAGCAGTGGTTCTCAAGCTTTATTGTGCATCAAAATCACCCGCAGGACTTGTTGGAACAGATTTCTAAGCCCCACTTCAGAGACTGATTCAGTTCTTCTGAAATCCTAGGCCTGACAATGCAGTCAAGCTCCCAGGTGATGTTGATTTTGCGGTACAGGGATCACGCTGTGAGTAGCCCACAGTACTGGTCAAGTCCTGGTTTACAGGAGACCAAATGAGGTTGGACATAAAAGCAAAAATCTCGATGTTTTTCTGAGTAGACAACTGAATACTGAATTGCATAGAACCTCCCAACCAAAAAAAAATTAATGACTTGAAAAAGATGATATCCTGATTTTTGACATTATGTTAAGTACGGGAATTGAGTCCTCTGGTGGGAGATCAGTGGGCTGGAAGCCGGAAGTCCTCCCTTCTGGGAGCTCATCTTCCAAGATCTCAGAGAAACTTTCTTCTGTGTGGCCTTCAGGACATGAGTATGTTCTGTTCCTAAAACTACCCTAGAGGAGGATGCTGCATAAAATTGATGTCTCTCATCTCAGCACAAATATGAATGAAAAAGTTTTCAAAACAAACACATTCCATAACATAATAAGAAGAAATGTCATTAGATCCAGGATGACAAAGAGTGATTTCTCATTTTCTTTTGTTTAAAGGCTAAAAATTATTTGCATTTTTATGGGATTCAGAATGGTATGAGTCATGCAGATCAACACATTTCTTCTTAACAGGAATCCTTTCTGTTTGAACCCAACTGCCTCTTCAAAGTGGATGAATTTGGCTTCTTTCTGACCTGGAAAAGTGAAGGCAAGGTATGGCTTGGGAATAGCAAGTTGTTCTTTCCTGCTTTCTTGGTTAAACCATTTTATTTCTTAACAAGTAGACAAGTATGTATTGAGAGCATGGACCTTTGCTTATTCATTCATTCAGGGTTTTTAGGAATGTGCTTCCAGTGCCAGGCATTGGGCATACAGTGGTGATCAAGGCCATTACCCTAGCCCTCACAGATTCCAGACAGAGTCAGGCACCAAACAAACAAACAAAAAAAAAGGTACAAGTCATTGAGTGTTGTGAAAGAAAAGGTCAGGTTGTTACAAGAGCTTAAGAGAGGCAGGTCTGATTCAATCTTGGGAATTAGAAAGGTTTCCCAGAAAAAGAGCTGTTCAAGTTGAAATCTCAAAGGTGCATAAGAGCACATTCATCTGATTTTATTGCAGGATTTAACTTAATGCAGGGCACAATGTACATGTTTAATGAACCTTTGAGCTGAATTTAAGAAAAGTAGAATTAGAGTTATATATAAATTATCATTATTCCCACTTAGTATTTCATGTACACCCATATATTTAATGATTTATGTACGTTAACATTATCTATAAAAAAGTAACAGCATTTTATAAACATGTTATAAATAATTATTCAGAGTTGCATTCATGTGTGTGTGTTTCAAATGGAATGTTTGAGGTCTTTACTATTTCTGATTGGTCCAGATTACTATTATTGTTGGCTGTTTTCAGTTCCTCGTCTACTCTAATCATCATTGCCTTCATCATCACAAACATTTGGTAAGTACATTGTCTGTGCCATAGGTCTGGCAGAATTTAGGCTCACTGCTGTATTTATTCTCTCTTTTCAGGAAGGACAAGTGCTAGAATGCTCCCTCATCAACAGTATTCGGTTGGGAGCCACACCAAAGGTACCTGTGATTGGTGTTTGCTGTTTTCTAAACACAGATTTGCTTAGATTGAAAATGGTCTCTTGAATACTGTCTAACCTGTTACTGCCCTCAGTTACTGCCCCCAAATCATCAGCTAGGAATGAAGGCCAGATTCAGTTTAGAAACAGTCTTTTCCATAACTGTGGGGTGATTTGGGTTGCATTGTTTTTAATTATATTAGAAATGTTATTAAGCATTGAAAGCAAAGACCCTTGCATGATACCAGCATTAAAGAAACAGTTCCCTTAACTCAGAAATTACTTGTAAGACCCCCTACCCTTTTTAAGCAAGCAGTGAGTATCCTGGTCTGTGGTTGATGTGGAACTGTAAATGGCTTTGGTTGTTCCATATTTGTGCACCTGTGCATTCAGACATTGGTTCACCTTGAAGGCTCAGTTTACCTCTGAGAGAAGAAAAAATGACATAGTGTATAAATCAGCCTTCTTTACAGTGATTGATTTGTTTAAATAAGAAGTTGTTTGCATACTGGTGCCAGGAATTTAAAAGATTTTTTTCTAGAATATTGTAGCACAGTGTTTTTTCACTTCTCCATAACAGCACTGCATGTTTTTAGGTATTTAAAACAAAATTATTTTCCAAACTTGTTTCTTTTTTTCTAAAGCTACTTCATTTGTGTTAGTTAAAATTTTTGTGTATTTATGTTGGCGGTTCCTCCTGAGTTCTTTTGGAGGACAAAGGCACTATTTTATTTGCTAATTAGGATAAACTTACATGATCTTCATTCCCAATGAGGATGCCATGGCCTCTGGAGATGAACACACTCACGCTTTGTGTCCAGGCTAATCAAACTGTGGTTATTGGTTGTGGCAATGCCATGCTTATTTGTGTGAAGCCTTGGAGACCATCCTCTGACAAGAGACCCCCTCGGTCTTTGGGGGACACAGTCAGGCACCAGTCAGAGACTTTCCTCCTATTGCCATATTCCAGATCCTTTGTAAAGAAAGATCCTCACACCTGGTTTTCTAAATCAGTAACATTATGGTACCTTGCTTACCAAATGAGTTGTGTACTGTTACACCTTTTAGCTCAATGAGTTTTAGAATAATGTTAGACATCTGATGTTTTAGATGGAAAGAAAACATTGACCTTTATGTGTCTATATGCATATTTTTTGTCAAATTTGTTTCTTATCACCATGTTTTCTTTGTGATCTGTGATCTTACATATTTTCTTCTATTTGTATACCTCTCTACAGGATCCCAAAATCCTGGCTGCCCTTGAAGCTGTTGGAAAATCAGAAAGTGATCTGGAAGGGCGGATAGTTTGTGTTTGCAGTGGAACAGATCTGGTGAACATCAGTTTCACTTACATGGTGGCTGAAAACCTAGAAATAACTAAGGTAGCTTCAGGGCAACAGCCTCCCTCCTTTCTCTTCCATATGTATATGCATGGTACATGTAATTTTTTATGTATAATGTAATTTAAATATATATTTTAATTGCACAGGAATTTAAATTTTTAAGAAAATATTTCCATTGCCTTGCTGGAATGTTGGCATAGAAAATTCAGCAAAGCACAATACCCTTTGAGCATGCCACTTGTGTTTATTGACAACCCAAATGCCTTCTGCAGGGAGAACTAGCCCTGCACCTCTGAAACTGGAATGTGCGCAAGAATCACCTGGGATTTTGTTGAGGTGTCTATTTTGGTTCAGTAGATCTGAGATGGGGACAAAATTCTCCCTTTGTATGGAGCTCCCAGTGGATGCAGTTGCTGCTGGTCTGAGAACCACATTCTAAGTAGCCAGGGGCTAGATCAGCATTGCCTAGCAGGGCTATAATGCAGGCAACAGATTACATTTAAATTTATTTAGCAGCTACATTAAAAACAGTGAAAAGGAGCAGTGAAGTTAATTTTAATGAAATAATTTATTTAACCCAATGCATCCGAACTATTATCATTTTAACATGAAACCAATATAAAATTTACTTGTGACATATCTTACATTCTTCTATTCATACTCAGTCTTTGAAATCTGTGGTGTGTTCCCAATTTAGACTAGCCACATTTCAAGTGCTCGATAGCTGTGTCAAGTGGCTGCCACTGTGGACAGCGCAGGTCTAGTTGATCAAGATATCCAAGCTCACCCCCAATAAGTTATGAGAGTATTGGGTTATGATCCACCTTTTAACACCATAGCCAGGATACCATTGCCCTGGCAAGCAAGTCTCTCTCAAAGAGATTCTGGCCAGTGAAGTGGAAAGCTTCAAATTTAAATTATTTTTTGGCAGTTTATTTGTTTTCAGGGTGGTTTTACTCCTGAACAAAGCTCTCATTATCCTTCTGTAATATCTGTGACTAGGCCTCAGCTTCTGCTGCCCTACTACAGAGACCTGGGTTTGGGGGATGCAGGAGGCCTTTCATCTTCCTCTTAATGTTACAACTAGAAACCCAGTTCAGGGTTGAATGACAAAGGCCATCATTAGAAATATCAAAGTTTAGAGCTAGAAGAGAATGTACATAAGATCATCATAGGAGACAGAAACTCGAAGACTTAAATACGGGTCCAGAGTTAATTGGTGGCAGAGTTGAGTTCTACAGATTCTGAGGCAAGGAAGGCTCTTCTACCCTCTCTCAGAGTGTGGTCCACAGTCTAATAGCAGAGGCTTCGTTCAAGTCCCAGCAGACCCATCGATCCAGAATCTTCATTTTTAACAAGACCCCTGCCCCTAGTAACTCATATGTGCAGTGAATTCTGAGAAGCTTCTGGCCTCTCAGCTGTGGAGACAGGGATGAATTCTCCATGTGACCTGAGAGCCTTTGCTTCTGTCCTTGTGGTGGCTTTGTTGGCTTTGTGCTATTGTTCTAGGTCACCTTGTTTGGGGAGAATAGATTTTGCAGTTCTTTCAAGTTCTTTTATTATTTTGCTCAGATCAACATCTAGTTTGAAAGGTTTCTGAACCCTGCTGATCTAAACAAACATTTTCCTGCTACTTCTGGTTCACGCCTGCACATGTGCTACAGAAGTCTTTTTAGTTGCTGTTTACCATAGCAACATTCAGTCCTAGAAGTCCATGCTGACCGACCACAAAAATAATTTAAAGGTTTGTTAAACACATACAGATATTTAGCCACCTGAAATTTTGCAAAATGACACACTTCTGTAGACCTGTTTCCTGGCTTTTGTCAACTTGTCATATAACAGGAAATAGTATGCCTAGTTGTGAGCTCCAGAATCTGGGCTCTGTGGCCAGGCTGCCTGGGCCCAAATCCTTGCTCTTTGGCTGTGTGATTTAGACACACAGATTGCCTCTGTGCCTCACTTTCTTGGTCTGTAAAGAGGGAACAATACCACAACATTTGTTCTTAGGATTGTTGTGAGAATCATGAGTTATTATATGGAAAGCACTTTGTGCACTGCCTTTCTTGTTGACAGCTTCAATGTGCATTAGCTGTAACCATCACAGGGTCACAGAATTTGAGGTGGAAATAGAGCTTAGAAAGGGCTTCCCACCACGTCAGTTTTCAGATGAGGAGATGAAGACAAGGAGTTAAAGGAACTCACCTACGACTCCACAGCAAGCTTGGCCAGAGCCCAGCCTAAAACTGCTTTCTGTGTGATGCTGTGCACTCAACCTGCCCTGAGCACATGAGTCCTGGAGGGTGGCTCCATTCAGATAAATCCCATAACTATTTTGCCTCCCATGGTTTGACTGCAGTCAGTCTTGGTGCATTTTGTTTAAGAATCATGTTTTGAAATCTGTACTCATCAATAGGTAGTATATATGTGTATGTTTGAGGCAGGGAGTATATACTTAAAGATTTTTTTTCCTAGTATCATTTCCACTGAAATTTAAGACTAGCTAGCCAAACAAGGAAAGACTATCAAGTAATTCTGTACTGGACTTTCAATTCAAACTCAGTGCTCTTTAAGCCTGCTCTTATTGAAGAAATGAAATGTTTCAGTTTCTGGGAACTGTTACTAGGAATTTCATATTTCATTAATAGTATAATGTAGAAATATGAATCTCACTATCCAAGCTAGACAGTCCACATTATTAGAGCATGTCCTGTTGGTGGATCGACACTTGGAGAAGATGCTGACAACATTTTTCCACCCTGACCAGTGTGGCTCAGTTGATTGATCATTGCCCCACAAAACTAAGGGTCATTGGTTCGATCCCTGGTCTGAGCACTGCCTGGGTTGCGAGTTCAGTCTCCATTTGGGGCATGTATGAGAGGCAGGCAGTCATCTCACATCGATGTTTCTCTCCCCCTCTTTCTCCTTCCCTTCTCCTCTCTCTAAAAATAAATAAAATCTTTAAAATTTTTTTAACTAAGTGCATATATATGTGGACAATCTTGCCTACTTCCTGATTTTAAAACATAAAATATCTGTATTAATCCAGATCATAGTACTTACCACCTCTGGCACCAACAGCATTTTCCCTATCACCACCATTTTGTTCCTGATCCTTCGTGTGTGTTATCATCCCTAACAGAATATATCAAAGTGACAGGATTTATGCAGAATACACACAGATGTAATTATCTCAGGTGGAAATGGTGGTGGACTTCTCACATGAACTCAGGTCAAGTGAAGAATGTAGACAGCTCCCAGAGCACCTGAAATGATGTTTGTAAACATCTGTGGTACCACTCCACTGTGAGCATGGCTTAGGAGCCTGGCATCATGGCATCCAGAATGTGCTCACTTGTCCCCTTAGCTGCTGTTTCCTTGTCAGTGTATCACAAAGGTCAGTTAAAGCAAGTCACCATTGTTTTTTAATCCTCGCCCAAGGATATGTTTATTAATTTTAGAGAGAGAGGAAGGGGTGAGCGAGAGAGGAAAACATCGATGTGAGAGAGAAACATTGATTGGTTGCCTCCTGTTTGCACCCTGACCAGAGATTGAACCCTCAACCTAGGTATGTGACCTGAACAGGAATCAAGCCCGCAACCTTTTGGAGTATAGGACAGTGCTCCAAAGAAGTAAGCCTCCTGGCCAAGGCATAAGTCATCATTTTTTAAAATAACACATGCATGCCTTAAACACTTTGTTAACTTGAAACATATAAATGTAATTCAGTTGTTGGTCAGTCTTCTAATGTTGGGCCTGAAGTGTTTTCATTAAGTACAGGTCTTTTGATTGGGGTCAATATATTTTTTGTCCACACCTTACCCACAATGCATTGTCTCAAATACTACCCAGTTTGGTTTTTGAGAGTAGAACTGAGACTTCAAAGACACTGGTGAAGCAATGGGACTGGAGAAAGAGTATGACTTCTTTCCCTAATCATAGAGTTTAAAAAAAAAAAATACTTTAGCAACTTGCCTTTAAAGAAAACTTTCCAAAATATTCAGCTAGAGAAACAATAACCTTTTTCTTTCCACAAACATATTTCATTGGTTCATGTAATTTATTATTATGTCGAGTATAAAGCAATTTGGAAGCAAACATGAGTAACTCGTGGTAAGCAAAAAGGTGAAAGCAGAAAGGTGCTCAACATTTTGGAAAAGTAGCTCACTGACTGAGAGTTCAGCATGCAGGGTGTTTTGCTTATTTTAGGAACAAACATCTGACAAGTCTTGGTCTGACCAGCATATGTTACAACTGTATCTAGTATATATAGCTTGCTTAGGAGTATTTATCCTAAGAGATTCTTGAGTATTCTTGAGTAGCCAAACATTTAATCCAGGCAAACGGACCAACTTTGAACTTTCTATGCTCCCTGTGTGGTACCAGCTCTCACATGGAGGAAACTCCTGCCTTTGAGCAAGTCTTCCTTCTGCTTCCACTTTTTGAAGCTATTCTCTGACTTTTTTTATTTAAAATGGGGTGTTTTTAGAGTCAATACTTTTTGTACATGATATCTTGGCTTCTTAGAGTTGAGGTTTCAAATAAATACAGAATATTTTCCAGTACATATGACTGCGAAAATATGATTGGGCTTTTTTTTTTTCCAGTAAAAGATGACACCAGTATAAAAAAACATCTTTGTAGCTCTGCTTGAATTTTTTTCAGCTGCCCTCTCTGCTTAAAGAGGAATCAGCCTACCTTGCCATTGTGCCTCTGCACCTATTTAGAAGATCTGAGCTGCTTTCTATAGACCTTTCTTTCTCTTCTATGAATAAATATCTAACAGTATCATAAACTTAAGTCCTAATCCAAACATTTCACCCTTCACCCGCCATATATTCAAGTTGCTGAGACCTTGAATGCCTTCCTTGCATGTACTGCACAGATCCATTAACAAATACTCTTATATTTAGAATCTAGTTGCTTTTCACCACGACCATGACTACAACATGATCAAGGCCAATGTCATAGCCTTGATCCCCTAACTGGTTTCTCTTCCATGGTCTTGACCCTTTCAGTCTAGTCTCAAAATAGCAGGTGGAGAAATGTTATTAAAATGTAAATCAGATCATATCACTCCACCACTCAAAACCCTTGAAGGCTTATGAGGACCTGTAAGAGCTGATCTTTATTTGCTTTCTCCTTTCTGTCTTTAGCCCCCTTTTTCCTCCTTACATTTCCATCTAATCTCAGGGACGTTGCATGTGCTATTCCTTTTGCCTGGAACATACTGTTTCCTCAGTTACAGGCAGCGTTTTCTCCTTCACACCTTCTCAGGGCTCTGCTGGAATATCACCTAGGGGGAGCTTCCCCATCTCAACCCTGCCCCCCCCCACCACATGCTGGACTTCCTTACTCCTTATCCTGCTTTATTTTTCTTCATAGCTCTGGTCATTGTCTGCATACCATAGACTCATTTGTCTTCCTCCCTCCACAGGAAGGCAATGTTTTTTTTCACTGCTACGTCCCCAATGTCAAGAACAGGCCAGGCCCAACATTTAATAAGTGCTCAACAGGTACCTGTTTTACTGAGGTCTTATGTTAATGAATCAATAAATTCTAATCTGGGTGATGAATATGTATAACCCTCAATGCTGTACTCCTCAAGTCTTTTACAGCTTAGCTCTAAGAAAAGCTGAGAAAGTGATCTTTGGACACAAAGAATGAGAAAATGTGATTTTGTGATAGTCAAGAAGGTCTGGGATTCCAGGGTGTTATTTTTAGAGTCACTTTTCAGGAAGTGATGGGGCTGTTGCTAAAAAGCCGTGACAAGACCAAAGGTTTTAACTGCAGTGTCTTGGCCTCTTTCCAATTTAGATCATTGTTTTCTACTTACCTAAATTTTTCCTGTCACTTCAATTGGAAAATTTAGCTCTCATTTCCTCTCCTTAAAAACCCTCTGTTACAGGAATTGCTAACAAATTGCTGGCACTTTTTCCTCAAGCACGGTGTGCCTATGGGTAATAGGTGAGTCTCATGTCACGTGGCTTAAAACACCTCTGAATAAAAGCAGCCACATGACAAAGGCATTTTCCAGTTTTTTTCTAAGCTGTAATAAAGTGGTTTTTTTGAACCACACTCATCTCTTTGCCCACTGTTACCATAAACTGTACAAATAATAGTGAACATGATAGCTTTCTTTAGTTAGAAAAGCAGCTCAGTTTCTCTCATGTATTTGTTCTGTCTGCAAATGCAGCTCACCCTGGGAGCTCGGTCTCTGGGGAGCTGAAGGGAGTTCAGATGTGTTTCATTAAGTTACAGCTGGTGCTGCACAGCGAACTGAAATCACAGTCACTGTGCATGAGATTGAAATGCAATGCTCACTTAAAATATCCAGATAAGTCTGTTATTTTATACCAAGTTGAATTTTCCTTTGATTAGAAAAATAAGCTGCTATTATGAGGATCAAAATGCAAAGATATGAATTGAGTTTAGACAATTTCCAGACTCTTCATTCTGTTCTCTGCAGGTTGTAAATATTTGGCAAACTCTATAATTAGGCTTTGTGACCACGTAAGTCATCGCATAAGTACATAAATAACTACTATAGAAATCAAACTATAAAAATGTTGCATGTTCTTTTTGTATACGAGTAAGATAAAGTCAGGTAATGAAATCTTATTTTAGTAAATTGGGTTGAATGTCAAAATCGCTGTGCTGAGCTTGAATTATGTTGAGTGGAAGGCTTACTGTAATGGTTCTTGGAGAAGGGATCTATTCTTTGTTTTGTTGAAAAAAAAATCAAATTAACTATTTAGTCAGTCCCTCCTACTGGCTTTGCTGATGCCCCACAGAACCTCCTTCCCCTCAACTAGTTTCTCTGCCCGTAGTCAAGTTTGGAGCTACTCAAAGGGATCAGACCAGAGGCCTCACCGGGAGCTTCTTAAAAGGGGAAAAATTGGGATAACTGTGAGAGCATAATCAATAAAATGTATTAAATAAATGCAGATTGTCTCTGCTGGCACTTTCGAAGAATCTGAAATTCTGGGGTGGAGCCCATGAATCTGTTTTAACTAACAGGTGACTCACCCAGGTGATTCTGGTGCTGGTGAAGTTTGGGTCCCATGGGTTTAGCACACAGATGGATTTAGTCCAGAAGTCACAACAATTTTGAACCCAAACCAATTTTTACCAAATTGATCAACTGAAGCATATAGGTAACTGTCTACATCTATCTATTTCACCAGTTTAGCCATTGATTAAAATTCACTAAGTAAAAACACAAAGAACACAATTTAAAAGAATGTTTCCATGACCCTAGAAAGAGATTTGTTTCCAAGCACCCCCCCCTGTTAAAATGCTATTTCTTGAAATGCAGCTTTAATTGTATTATATATGCCAGTGCTTCTCAAAGTGTGATACCTGGGAACTAAATTAGAGATGCAGATTCTCAGGCCCTGCCCCAACCCCACTGAATCAGTAACCTGGGTTTTAACTAGCCATGCAGGTGATTCTGATGCACACTTGAGTGTGAAAACCACTGCCCTGTGGAAAATCTCAGTAATGGGCATTTATATCCTGCTCCTCTGGCAGAAGCCTTGAGGAATTTACATTAACTTTTCTATCTGCTGCCCAGACTCCTGAGCCAGTGCCTGCTGAATGCTGAATAGCTAAACTGTAAACCCTCAATGCCTATCTGTCACCTGAGCCCCAGCAGCCTCACAGGTTTTTGGAGGCTCAAGTCTGGAATGGTATACATGTGTCATTGTTTTTCATGTTTCTAAGTCTGAAAGTCAGCACTTTCTTGTTTTATTTCATTTTTCCTTAAGATTCCGATTTGTGTGAAACAAATGAGTGAGGGGCAATAAATCACTTTCTTTCTTAAGTACAGAGCTGTGAATCAGAGCAGATGAGTGCTTTCATAAGCTTTCGGTGCCCGGCCCACTAGGTGATTCCTTGCCAAATAAAGATAATGGGGCTCATTTGTTTTGTTGCTGGGCTGAACGTGGAGCCCATCAAGCTCCCTGCCTTGGGAGGGCTGCATTCACCAGTGAGTCCGTGGAGTAGGTGAAACTGGTCTCCTGGGGCCTCCCACAACCACCTTTCATGTGTCTTTTTCCCTTGGCTGTCAGCCTGCTCTTGCAACGCCATCTGTCCCAGAATCCAGCACTTCAGTCTCTCATCCATGGTGGCACTCTCTGAATTCTGAAATTTTGTTTTTATCTCAGTATCACCGAAAGCAGTAGTTACTTGAGACCAGAAGTTGCAAACTCAGATGCCTGCAGAAGCCAGGGAGAGACATGAATAATGCAAAAGCATCAGGCAAAGACAAAGAGACTATAGACTGTGTAGACCGTAGTGAATAGAGTATACATGCCCATGTACATAATCATGGGTGGGGTGGAGGGGGACAGCATCCACTTACTTCCAGCCAGTTTTCCAACTCTGAATGTGGGCCTGAGGTTGCTGAATTGTTGGTGTTGGCAGTGCTTTTTCCATGAGATACTGGATCTATGGATTTTTTTTTACATGAAATCTCTTGATGTTAAAATGTTGACAGATGTATTCATTCTTTAAATACTGTGTGTACCAGATGACAAACAGGTCTGTGGGTCATGTGGAACCTGAGCTCCGGACATCAGCCAGCATACATGAGAGCATGGACACATTAATGCTAAGGCGAATGCTAATATTTACTTAATGTTTCATCTCATTGACATTTTACATAAGGTGCTCTTTTTTTTCTTTTCTCACTTTATTCAGCTCTGCATCCAAGAATTACTGTTTGATGAATCCTAAACTTGGACAAGTCATTTTCTCTTCAAGGGCCTTTTCTCCTCCTTTGTAAAGAGAAGGGAGTGTACCAAGTGACCCTTGATGTTACTTTCTCCTATGAGACTTAAAAAAAAGTGCTGAGTGCCAAGGAGGGCACAGGTGGCTTGCTTTGACAAAACACTTGGTAGAAGTCTTAGATTAGCCTAATACGAATCACATCACCATCCCTAAGGCCAGTCTTCCAGCTACTGGGGCAGGAGGCTCTGTGGTTGGACAGAGGGGAAGAGAGAAGTATTTCCATCAAAGAAGCAGGACACTGTACCCAGGAGAGAGAGGGCCTGCTGGTCATGTTATGGTGATGTCTGTGTGCACTGTCCATCGAAGAGAGAATGCTATGTAGGTGGGAGTTGGGACACATGCGGAGGTTCAGAAAATGTTGGACCCACAGTGCTGGGTCCAGTGAGAAGACTAGAGTGAACACTTTTTGTTGGGAAATTGGAAAGTTAGGCTAAGACTGTGGCCTGGCTTGAGTGCTAAGCTGCGACACTTGTGGAATCTGCCCTGAAGATCTTGAGGAGGTAACAGAGGTCATGACTTGTGGTGTGGAAGGGATGCACTAGGATTTTTACATTCCAGGAAGATTGACTTATGATACTGACCCTTGGCTGAGAGCACTGTTCTCAAAGGGTGGTCTGGACCAGCAGCTTCATCATCGCCTGGGACTTGGTAGAAAGGCAGGATCTCAGGCTCCATCATGGACCTGCTGAATCTGAATCTGCACTTGAACAAGGTCCCTAGGTATTTTTTTTTTTTTTTTTTTTTTTTTTTTGCACATTAAAGTTTGAGAGGTACTGAGATAGAATACAAGAAAAACAGTTGTTCTTGGCTTCAACCCAAGGAGGAAGACCTGAGAGCCTTGTAACATGTAATCAAGAGAGTTTGTGTCTGAGTGCAGTTATAGGAGAAGTTAGGGTAGAGACCAGGTATTAAGTTCCATTTCCTAGGGATACGATGGTACAGTTACAAGAAATCGAGGACCTGGTTACTCTGGGAGAAGAGGGGAAGGGACAGTAAATTTGTTTAAAGATATTCTAGGAGGAATGTGTGTGTCACGGGACCTGCTGTGAACCATACGGTGCCAAGGACATCATGTGCTGCTTGGGCCCTCAGGGCTTGTCTATGGGCTGGCCCTGGTCTCCTTGTCCCTGTGTTCTGCATCTCTAGCCCCTTAACATCCTGAAAATAGCTGTCTTTGTTTTCCTTTGAGATCCTCTACTTTCTTAAGTATCCAAATGTAGATATTTACTGTTATTTTTCTCAGCACTGGACTTACCTAAAAGTAAAACTCCTTGTCAAAATGCATGTTTAAGAAACTGGAGCTGCTTTCAGGGAGTTCTGTCGCCCGCCCCAGTGAGGTTTCCTTGGAATAGCGAGAGGAGCGGAGCGAGAAGGAAGCTAGCGTTGTGGCTTAGGCTTTGGCCTGCAACAACACTGAGCATCCTGACAAAGCCACTGTCCACGTTTGCACAGACCATGCATTTTACACTGTTCACTGGTGTATTCTGAATGCAAAAGGAGCATTGCTCATGGTGGAGCACATCTGTCCTCTATGTTCTAGTGGAAAGTACAGAACAATAGAAAGAAGAAAATTAACCATTTTAAAATGAACAATTCAGAGTTATTTAGCAAATCACATTGTTGTACAATCACCACCTCTGCCTGGTTCTAAAACATGCTCTCTGCCTAAAGGAAACCCTGCGCCTGCTAAGCTCCCCTAGTCCCCAGACCACCTTAGTGTGTCTTTTTCATGCACATGCAATTTCTGTGTGTTACCAGCTCATGCTTCTTTAGAAATCTTGCAGCCTCCTAGGCACTCTGTTCTCTGTGCTGTGGTCTGTACCTGGGACATGTTTCCATTGCTTGGGTCTCCCTCATCGTTGTGTTTCATGAACTTGACAGGTTTCCTAAGAAGAGACCCTTAGCTCTAAGCTCAGGCAGAGCAACTTATTTTGCCCTAATTGCAAGTGTTATCAAATGACTCCACCAAGGGAGTGCAAATTGAACTACTCTAATTGCACCAGAAGTATAATGAAGTTTGCATTTTACCTTTTGGCTCCTGGGACAGAAAAATGTCACTCACTAGCTTTAATGTCACTAGAAAAATATTCCATTTACCATGAAGTTCCAGTTTATACCAGTAGCAAGAATTGCCATCATGAGCATAATACACGTATCATGTAGGCCTGCACATGTTTGTATGTCTTTTAATCTTTGGGTTATAATTTTAAAAGGGGATCTATGAGGAGGTGGGTGGGACACCGCACTTGAAATGAGACTGTGTTGCCTCTGAGTCCTACAATCTGAAGCAAATAATTTAATAATCTTATAATCAGAGGCTGGCAAACTGCAGCCCATGGGCCAAACATAGCCCTCAGTCTGATTCTGTATGGCCAATGGGCTAGGAATGGCTTTTACATTTTAAAGCATTGTGAAAACAAAACCAAATGTAAAAACTGTACAACAGAGAGGCACATGTGGCCTCCAAAGCCTAATATATTTATTACCTGGCCCTTTACAGAAAAGGTTTGATGACCCCAATAATCATAATGGCAGGAGCAGCTACAGTGAATTTTTTTTTTCTTTTAGTTTTTATTGACTACTAGACCCTGTTCAGAGCACTTGGCATGTATTATCTCATTTAATTCTCACAACAATTTTATGGGATAGGTAAAATTATCCTCATTTTACAGAGGAAGAAAGAGGCCAGAGAGGTTGAGTAACTTGTCCATGGTCACACAGCCAGTAAGTGGCAGAGCTGGTGTTTTGAACCCAGGCAGGAGATCTACTCCAGATCCTGGATTCTACCACCACCCTATGCTACAGCTCTCAGGTTGAGAGACAACCACTTCCACCTGTAACATTGTATGATTTGACTGTACTTTTTAAGGTAAATAAATGTTTAATATCGTTATCTGTGGGAGGTATAGTACTTGGGAAGAATAGAACTTCCAAAATTGGTTGCTAGCAAAATAGATTCCTTAGAAAAGTCTGCATTTAAAGGGGTTTCCTGTTCAAGTGAACATGAGAAAGTCTTGCTGGACAGGTTTCTCTAAGGTAGCTCCCTGGGAAATATTACTATTCTTATGTCTATCTCAGCAGGGGGTGGGGAGAGGGCTAGTCAGTGATTTCTCAAGCTTTTATTCATTTTTATTTTGGCCTATTGAAGGGGCACAAGTGAAAATCTTTCACAATAAATGTTTTACAGGACAAAGTCAGCAAATGACTTTATAGAGGAATCATTACTCTTCCCAGTATTTTTCCAGAAGTAGAAAACAGTAAAAGCTACACATTTATCCATCTTTCCCATAAATATTCCTTATACTGTCTCTGTTTCCCCGATGCCATATTGCTTTCCTCCCTCACCTTTCCCTTTTTCTGGGTGGGGGGGACACAGGAAGGTGGAGGTACTTTTCCATAAATGATAGAATGTTAGTGAAACAAATCCAGTAATTTGGATTCTATTTTAGTATGTCTTATATTAAATTCTGCTTAGTTTATAGGATTACATGTAGGTTTGATATTCCTGAGCTAATAAATAGGTAAATGCTGCCTGGGCAGGAGTTGGCCTCTTGATTGATTATATCTGTCTCAGAGCCTCCGCAGGTCATGTCTGTCTGCATGTTGAAATGCTGTTCATTTTGGCATGACTTAATTTGCCAGCGTTGTCAGGAGGATTGTGACCTCAGGGATTATAAACAGAGGCATCAGCCAAAGGTTCAATTCATCAGCTCTTCACCAAGATTTTGCACATTTGGCAGCTGAGACCAAAAACACACTCTCACAAAACTAGTGGTTTCTGACTGGCAGAGGATGATGCTCTTGTTTTCCTCAAAATCTTAAAAAGGTCTTCAGTTATTTTAGAGTTTTCCAATAGATGCCAAAGAAGTGTTACATTAAATAAACCAAATACCTCATTTCCTTTTTGAATGATTTCTGAGGTTTGTAGGAACAGCTGCTCTATGACCTCTGAGGCACTAAAGAATATTGCATGTTGTTTATTTAAAGTCAGTAGGCATGAGTGAACATAGGCATGAATGTATTCTTAATGCACGCATGTAAATATGACTTGTTTGGCTGGGTCTGCCATATAAATTGACAACAGATAAGAGAAAGGCATACAAATTTATTATTTTTTATTTAATTTATTAAATTTTAATTTTACATGCCCAGGGGCGTCACAGAAAGAAGTGAATCCCCAAAGGAGCAGTGTGAGATTTGACAGTTTATGTAGCATCTTAATAGGGAAAGAGAGGGGTAATAGGCCACTTAGGAGAGAGCAAATGGTTTTTAGGAAAGATTAATGGGCCCTTAGGAGAAGACATAGGAGATATGATAGTTTTCTGTCATTTTCTGTTTGCATATGGTGCCAACTTTTCATTTTCCAGAGAAAATTAAAGTTGATCCTGGGGGAAAAAAAAGTTGGTCCTGGGGAGGGGATTTAAGATAATTGAGTTCTTCTGGGAGATTCTGCTCTTAGGTCAATGAAGGATTTCAGGAATTGAGATGGCTTCAGCTCAAAGTGGCATCTTCTGGGATGGCATATTCTGGTTCCCTTCATCAATATGCTCAGTGGAGTAGACAGTTGGAATGAGATGTGGTTATTTGGGACAAGATTCTATGGTCCAGTAGGACTTGGTTACAGAGCATCTACAGGATTTGCCTTAGGCAATACAAAAATTGTCTCTTAGGAATGGTAATGAACAGAAACCCATCTGGTATGGGAATGTGACCCTCCAGCTTCTGAATGATGACCAACAGTAGCACAGCATCCTCTCCTTTCCTGTGACTATTTAGGGGTCCTTTTTGACCTGACTCTACTCAGTGTTGTCAAGATAACCAGCCAGGCTGACAGACAGTTTTGACTACGTGTGAGTGACTAAACTAGTTTTGACTGAGGAAGTATAAATATTGTCCAGGCCTATCCAAATCTACCTTTGCAACACAGCCTCACATACTCATATATGGCAGCTTATTTCCTGCCCAAATACTCATTTGCCATGCTCTCTGAAGGTGATTTAAGAAATCAGATGATACTTAATATATTCCTTCTTTAACCTTCTTCAACTTTACTCTGTGCACAGAGAACAGCAGATGCAAAGTCTTTGTTTTCTGGAAGACACTCTGGCTATGTCAAGGAAAAAAAGCTCCAGTTGCTCTCTTTTGAATTTGAAAGCTTTATGAGAATTGTTATCAACTTCCCAAGAGCTTATGAAATTACTACTGGCTTGTCTCTATTGATTTTCCTTTTTCCCCCCTAAATTCCCATTGTTGTCGGCCACCAGTTTCAATAGTTTGCTGTTGGTCATTATCATCAGCTCCTTAGTTAAACCTTTCATCCTGGGTTTCACAGCTGGACAAGCCCGGCTCCTTCATTATGCATGAAATTCTTTACCTTACCTTGCACACTTCCCTTTTGGGATGGTAGTTGTGGCAACTTGCAGGTTTCTTTGCCTGATGTGTTCTCACTGTCAACGCTGACATTGTCTGCCTGTTTGCCTTCAGCCCCATGGCCATGGGGGAGTTTACCGCACTCCCCCATGGGATATCGAGGCCTTGTGAGACTGACACTTAACACATTCTACCTGCACTTCTCTCTCTTTCCTTAGTAGAGGCAGGAGAAGAAGGTAGTTGAAATGAAAGAGAAAAGTTTTTACATGATGTAAAAATTGGTCATGCTGTGCAAACAAACTTTGCTGGATCTGCTCCCACTTAATTTTACAAGGGATTTGGCACATTCGAATGGTAATAAATTAATGTTTTGTTTGTTTGTTTGTTTTTTGTCAAGTCCTGCCTAAATCACCAGTCAGTCCATCAACTCTCCTCAGACCTGGGCAGAATGCCACGAGGACCAAGACCTCAGGAACGCTGGCACTCAGCTTCCAGTTCCTCCTGCTGCTGTGTGGGCTGCAGCTTTGGTGCTCAGGCCTGGTCCCTGGACCTTTGGTGGCTCAGTAGTGTCCTGATCAGGCATCCTAGTTCTCTACCAAATTTGTTTCTCTACCAAATTTTCTAGTAAGTGGTCTCCCAGGAAGCCCAGCCTTCTTCAACAGGCCTGTCCTGGTTCTGCACTTACCTCTCTTGGGAGCAGGGGGCGCTGTTGCGCTAACCAGCAGGAACATCACCAGCTCCTGGATTTTAGCCAACATCCCAGTGGCTGCCTGCATTGCTCTTATAATATATGTAACTATCTTTAAAATATGTTAGCATATACTGTGGTGTGTGTGTGTGTGTGTGAATTTAAATTTTAATCCAAAACATGGGAATGAAAATTCAAAATTTGAAGTATCTCAATTGGTAGTAGTCACCCTAAGGTAGTTAGTTGGCTTTGAAAAGCTCAAATCAAAAGCCCATAGCCCACTCATTATATATAAATTATACCTCAATAAAATTGGTTAAAAATGAAACCAGAGAAATCTTTTCTCCCTTGGCCACCACCGAGTACTTTTTAGTTATATTTATCTCTGATTAGCCCCTGACTCTCTGATACTAGCATACTTCAGTGAATGTTGTGTTGGAGTTAGCTGGAGGGCCTGTTCAATTGCTGATTGCTGAGCCCCACCCCCAGAGCGTCTGATTCTGTAGGTTTGGGGTGGGGCCTGAGGATTCACATTCCTAACACACTCCTATGGGATGTTCATGCTGCTGATCCTGGAAACCACTTGAGAATAGCCAGCATGATGAAGCATAGAACTGCTTTTTCATTGGTGGGCATGATAGTGGTATTCAAGATACACAATTCGTCTAGAAACAGCATGCAAGTCCTGCTACCCTTGCATGAACAGGACACAAAAAACAAACCCACATGCCTACGTGGCATCGCTTGAAAGCTCATAAAAAAAAAAGGCAGAATCTTCAATGCAGACACTAAACCATACTGTATCTGAATCTGTACTTTAATAAAATTCCCAAGTGATCCAAATGCACATTAAAGCTTGAAAAATACTGGGGTAAACTAAATTTAGTGTATGTGGTCTAGTTCAGAGGTTCTCAGTTATAGAATCACATTAGAATTATCTGCGGTGTCTAAAAATTAGACTGACGGCCCCACCACACTCAGATGTTTAATGGGAATCTCCAGGGGTGGAGTCCAGGCTTCTGGAATGTCTTACAAACTCCAGAGGGAGTTCCAGGCTCTGGGAACTACTAATCAAGTCTCTGAGTGCTAGACACAGTTTCCTTTTCATGGTGCACTAGCTGGAAATGTCTTTGCCTTGGCCTGTCTTCAAAGTTAAATATTGACAATTTAATGCCAACTAAGCCTTATCCTAACTGAACTGAAATGATTTCATATGCCTTGCTTATATAGACTCAAAGAGAAAGCATCTTGGGTTCTACCTATAGTGTCTTTACTCTAAAATCTGAGCCACTGCCTATAGTTACTGCACTGAATATTGTTCATCTGGAAATTTGTGAAATACTGCATTTTATATTCCAAGCACTTTATAAAGAATCGTGTCTTGTTGCAATGTTAGACACTGGAAATCTTACTTGAAAAGTTTCATAGTTTGTCCCAAGTGCATGGAAATAGATCTTATTTCCCTTCTTGAATGTCCTTCAGTCTTGCTAGAACTCAGTACAAGGGGATCAAAAGCTGAATTTCAAATTATATAAAGTGCTGGCTTATGTTGTTTGAAGTTGAAAACTAGTTAATTGTTAGAGCAATTAGGCACCTTAAGGACAGCCAATTGAAATATGTCCTAACTTTTTCTTAGCCACACTTAATTAAACAAACAAATAAACAAAATCTTGCGTAGATCAAGGTTTATGTATTCTAGGAACCAAATTTCCTGTGTTCTAAATATTTCAGATGGCCCTGTTCATCATTATTTTCACAGCTCAGACAGGCAAAGTGAAAGTCACCACCTGTAGTATCTTGCCTCCTCTTGTTTCCACATACAAGCAGTTGAACTGCAGTTTCCAAAATGTGCAGGTCAGAATTTCCATTCTGGCGAATGCAGATTTGTTCAGCTCAGGTGGGAAGGGACATGACAAAAAGCAAGAGCAAATAAGGAACTGCGGGTCCTTACTAGAAGTTGCATATTCCAGCTGAAGACACTGTATGAAACCTTCACCTTCCTTAGAAACCAAACCTGGATCTTTCTAGGTGGGCAATGGAAGGAGACACTCCAAGTTGGGAGGCACTCCCTCTCCTAGACCTGTGTTTCTCAAACAGAATGTGCACTTGAGTGATCAGCCATCTTATTAAGTGCACATTCTGACCCAGTGGGTCTGGGATATGACCTGAGATTCTGCATTTCTAACCAGCTGCTAGGTCATGTTGATGCTCTTTGTGTAGGAGCCACCCCTTTGAGGGACATGGATTTAAAGCAGAGCTTCTTAAGAGCAAGTTTACAGAATAATCATTTGGAAAGTTCATTTAAACACAGATTTCTGTTCCCTAGCCCTAGAGACTGATTTAATAGGTGGAGCCTGATAATTTGCATTTTAATAATTCCCAGGTGATTCTGATGCTGCTGGTCCCTTAAGTAGCAAGTATCTACTTAACTTTTGAGCAGACTTAGTTAGGATGCTTCCACTGAAAACAAAGAGCCAGACATTGAAAGGTTAGGGAGGATGCTACTAACTTTTCCCTTTGGAGAAATTTACATAGCAAACTTGGAGAGTATCACAGGGCCCATGTCATTTTTGCTTTGACAATATGCTGTTTTGACTAAGGCTGAAAAAGAATGCTTCTGGAACACAATCTAGAGATCAGATTGAATTGAAGGAACAATTCTGCCTGCGGTGGTGCTGACTGTATAATAATGATAATAATAGTTATTTTAAAAGGACAAATCTCTGTGCACAGAAACAGGCTAGAAGGACAAATAGCAAAGTGTTGTCAGTGGCTATCTCTTAATATCAGTACAACAGGAGCTTTAATAACAGGACATTTTGATCAATGTCATTGTGTTATGTGGTTGATGAGATATAGGAACTTAATTCTGGTTTGTCTCAGTTAACCTGTGGTAAAACTGTTTTCATTATGCGTTGTTTGACTTAAAGTCACAGAACTTATCCACCATATTAAGCAAGGACTTCCTGCGATGGGATTTGGGGTGACATTTACTTCCTGCTTTATGCTTTTTTGCTTTACATTTTTCTACATAAGACTTTAAACTTTGCTCTTAAAACCTTAAAAAAACTAACAAATGTTTTTAAGAGAAAAAAGTGAGATATATAGTCTGTGTAAATTTGTATATTTTTCAGTTTAGTTTTGTTGTATCTCTCTATATACTTTTTTTTTTTTTAATGGGAAAGGGATTCTTTTTGTCTATGGCAGTCCTAGTGTTGTGAGGGCAAAGGACTTGGGTAAATCTGAGGCCCAGCCATTTGCCTGGAACATGGATCCTTCCTGCATGATGAAAAAGTTTAAGGAGTCCAGGAGGAGAAGTCGAAGTTTCCCAAGAAAGATTAGGGACACCCAAAGGACCCAGCACAAGCCCTGAAGGGTACTTTGAAGGACCTTTTTTCCTTTTCCTTAGAAAGGCTGAAATGAGCTTAAAATGCATTTAAACAAAATTGGAAAAGATTAAAATGAGAGACCAGTAACAATTACACATGCAAAACTACCAGTGTGAACTCCTGAACTGAGTCATTTCTGTGAGCAGGTCCCCAGGGTCCAGCTGCATGTGCCCACTCAGTGTGGCGAACCAGATGAGGGGCACCAGGCAGCATGAATCACACGGGGGGTGTTAGAGCCAGTGTATTTAAGTCACACTTTTTCCTCCTGTTAATCTGGAAACATTCAAAGAAGTTGGTAAGCATCTAGTTTACTCCTAGCACAACTTTCCAACTAAACTCTCAGGCTGTGCTGACACCTGCTGGTATTTCATCTATTTTATGTTGAAAACAAAACAAAGCAAAAAAAGCAAAATGCTTACTATACTTTCTACAGGCATTTGGCCTTACTATGCTAAGAATACGTTACCTGAAAGATAATAGAGAGAAGAAGAGGTCTGATAGGACTTTCCCACCTCACAGAGGGAGACATGTGGACAGTCACTGAGTGAAAATATCCCCAGTGTGAAGGGCAGACTACAGTGTTCTTGTTGCCTCTGGCTTGTTGCCAGCAGCTCTGTGACCTTGGACCAGGCCCTGGACCTCACTTTCATCATCACAAGGAGAATGAAGCAGAGACCTCCCTCCCAGGGCACATGAGGTTGTGTGGGGACTCCTGCGGCCTTTCTTGTTCACTGGAACATGGGTGCCACTGGAGCGAGGACCTCTCAGGTCACTGTCACGGACCTTTCCATCACAATAAACAAGATTCCTCACCAGCACTGTATTTTCAAGAGATGGATGGAATCTGTTGAAGCCTTCTCAAAGCTCAGCACCTCTGTAATCTATTTCTACAAACAGCTGAATTAGAACAATCAAAGCTAGTGAATAGTCTCAGAAATTGTCCACTTTTCTGTCCTAGGAAACCACGGGCTTTGTTTTGTGTTTTGGAACATGTACCAAGCCTTCAGGTTAAGAAAATGCTTCCCAATTAGTGCCAAACAAATTATTTGTGCTTTTTCTGTCTCCTCTTGGGAAACTCTGTGAGCCTGTGGTTTGTTAGGCCAGTAACAGGATATTTGATAGTCCCCCCGGGAGATCCAGTCCCATATTTAGCCTGACAGAGGAAGTGAAGTCTGATGATGAAAATAATTGAGGCATTCTCCTCCCCCAGAATCCTGACTTCACTTATGCTTGCTGAGGCTTTCATTGCTATTTACAATTCTCAGAAAATGGCCTTTTGTAGTTGTGAAAGGAAATTTACCTTTTACAGCTCGTAAGTCCTCCCTTAGAAGAAAGCCATTAGCTGCAGTTGGAACACAAAAAGAAAAGCACAAAATCTGTTAGATTCATATCCATTGGGATAGCTACTATCAAAAATAAATAAATAAAAACAGAACAAAATTACAAGTGTTGGAGGAGAGGTGGAGAAATTGGAAACCCAGCACACCATTGGCAGGATTGTAAAATGATAGAGCCACCATGGAGACCAGTATGGTGATTCCTTAAAAAGTTAAAATTAGAATTGTTGTATGATCCAG
This sequence comes from Anoura caudifer, assembly GCA_004027475.1. NCBI lineage: Eukaryota > Metazoa > Chordata > Mammalia > Chiroptera > Phyllostomidae > Anoura > Anoura caudifer. The sequence goes on along the minus strand of PVKU01005903.1, from coordinate 85,571 downwards.
CAAGTCCATTTTTGGATATAGATCCAAAAGAATTGAAAGCAAGAACTTTTTCATTAATTGAAAGTAAGAAACATTTGTGCACCTGTGTTCACATTCACACAGCATTATTTGCAGTGGCCAGCTGGTGGAAGCTCCCACAAGTGATTGATAAAACTAAGTGTGGCTTATACATACAATGGAATATTATGCAGCTTTTACCAGGAAGGAAATTCTGGCACAGGCTACATGGATGAACCTTGGGAACATTGTGCCTATCCCAAAGAGACAGATACTGTATGATTCCTCTTAATATGAGGCAAATTCACAGAGACAGAAAGTAGAGTGGTGGGTTCTGGGGACTAGGGGGAAAGGAAAATGGGGGGTTGGTGTTTAGTAGGTACAGAGGAACAGAGTTTCAGTTTTGCAAGATGAAGAGAGTTCTGGAGGTAGAAGGTGGTGATGGCTGTGCAACAATGTGTATGTCACTAACACCACTGACTTGTTCACTCAGAAATGGTTGAAATGATAAATTTTATGTTATACACATTTTACCACAATTAAAATGAAAACTTCATGGATCCATTTATAGAACTCAATCATTGCCTCTGGTCATTGCCTCTGGTCCTTGCAGTAACTGATCATTTGACCAAGTCAAAACTGGTAACACCATGCAGGGCTGTCCAATAGAACCTTCTATGATGATGGAAATGCTTTTTATTTGCACTGTCCAGTATGGTAGGCACTAGCCCAATGTGGGCTTTGAGGACTTCAAATAGGGCTAGTGCCATGGAGGCACTGAATTTTATTTTTATTCAGTTCAAGTTTATATAGCCACCTGTGGCTAGCGGCTACCATTACTTGGAAAGTACAGGTAGAATGTACATCTATATTACTGTCTATTCCAAAATATCTTCCTCCCCAGCACAAAGCTTCAGCAATCAGACCGCAAAGATAAGGTATTGGCTTGCGTGGGGGCCCCAGTTCTGTTTTAACCTCCAGAATTAATTTTGTACAAAGCACTTTGGCAATGGTGCAGTTCTTTATTTTAGCATCGTGGCTTGACATTCATTGGCACAAACATTGGACCCAAGGACAGAGTTGGCTTCAATTTGCAGGCCCGCCTTTTCTGTTAACATGCCCTTTAGAGATCCAGATTCCTTTACCGCCCTGCACAATCTTCCTCCACGTTTCCTGGTAGATCCAGGGGGTGATGTTATGAACTAAAGCTGAGTCCAAGTCCTTATACAGAAATTATGTGAGCACATTGCTGCTTCCTCTGGGTACCCTGGCACTCAGTTTTACCTTTTAAGGCTGTGCTGGAAAACATAGATAGGTAAGATATGTAAGAAACTCTTAGAATGAAATATTATCACAGTAAAATTGATAAACACATAAGGCATTCATCATCTAAAATGGGAATAGCTAAATATGTCATCTTGTATTATATAATGCTGCTTAGAAATTATTAAGATTGCCAGTGATTGAAAAGGGGGTTATATTTAAGCAGGCTGCAAATAGAAGGCATAACAAGTCACTTAGTGGGCAGCATTCCTTTGTGACCAACCCACTGTTTAATAACACTATGGATGCCACATTTATCTTCATGGAAAGAGTGAAAGCTGTTTATTAAAGGACAAAAAATGAGCGTGCAAAATGAAGAGGGTTGTGTGACAGGAGGGGATGAAAGAACAGTTTAAGATATTACACAAAATGGATACAAGCTATCCCACCAAAACCATGCTTAGCTCCAGCAGATTTACTAACCAAAAACACTTTTTCTTTTTGCAGCAATGGGTAGACGGCCTAAGATCAATCATACACAACTTCAGGGCCAACAACGTCAGTCCAATGACATGCCTCAAGAAACAGTGAGTTTTGTTTGCTTCACCCCTTGTTCTTGGCTGTTATCAAGAAAAGGGTCAGAGTGGAAAATAAGGCTTAGCATGTGGCCAGGCAGTGTCTTGCTTGCCTTTCCCTCCACACTCCTGGCCTTGGAGAGGAGTTGACCAATGCATACCTATACTCTTCATGCCACCTGGCAGGGCATTCGTGATAAACCCAGAGCCCCAAAACTGTGTGAGAGGAATGGTTGATGGGAGGAAGATGCTGGACCCTCAGCTCCCAAGTGTCCTCCAAGTTGTGGACACTGACTTTTGCATCCCTGGACTGAGTCTGCTAATAAATGGCTCCCTGTGCCTGTGGCCACAGTTGGATGCTATTGTAGCTAGAGCCTCTGTTGTGTGAGACTGAGAAATGGGGAGTATGGCTGAGAGAAACACTTGCAAAGGCACCCATCGTTAGGGTGAAAAAGAGGTCACTGACCCCAAGGACTGTTCAGCACACCATTGGGTCCAAATGTACTTTTGAAATTTAGACAGCAGACCTTACCCCAACTCATTGTATCCAAAATCCAGAGGGGTACTAAGAGCTAGATTTTAGCAAATGATTTTTTAGTCTAAGTATATCCTATGTATATTTGGACAATACTTAGAATGAAGAACTATTTGTTTATCTAAAATTCAGATTTAGCCCTGGCTGGTATGGCACAGTGGATTGAGTGCCAACCTTCAACCAAAGGTTGCTGGTTCAACTGCAGGTCGGGGCACATGCCTGGGTTGAGGGGCCAAGGCAACCGGTTGATGTATGGTATCTTTTGCACATTATGTTTTTCTCCCTCTCTTTCTTCCTGCTTCTCCTCTCTCTAAAAGTAAATAATTAAAAATAATAATAATAAAACTCAGATTTAAGAGTAAGTCTCATATTTTTATTTACTAAATCAGGTAAGCGTAAATTCATCTCGCAGTATATAATTGTCTCTGGTTTTCAGACTCAATGTTCTTTGAATGAATGAACGATCTTGTGAAGTTTTTTTTATCCTGATTGTAGCTGCCCCTCCTAAGAAACATTAAAACAGTGTCACTCCTGTTGTTTTACAGCTGGATGAAGTTGGCATTTATGACCAACACAAATGGTAAAATCCCAGTCAGGAGGTGAGTCTCCCATTTCTGTGTGTTCTTCTGTACCCTGCCCCACCCTCATGATTCCAGAGCAAAGACAGAGCCCTCCACAAGTACTTGTTAATGGCTTTAACTGAAAAAAATCCTGGACGCTTAGTTTGAATCACTTCCTCAAATGCTATGTTCCGTTTGTAATGGACATAAAGTTGAATTTTTCCCCAAAATAGATGGCAGCTTCTATTCTACATTGATAAATTAAAGAACATATGAAAATATAGCAGTACTTTTTAAAATCTTCAAATAGGTGGGCTTTTAAGATTTAAATATCTTTTACCCATGTGCCCTAAGCCACCGTTGGCTGAAATTAAAGTTTTTATTGTGCACCCAGAGTGGAAGTGTGCGGACTGTGTCTCCGGAAGGGCAATGCCTCTGGACAGTACATCTCATGCTAGGTGATCTGGTGCCCTGGGCAGGCAGGCTCCTTTGTGTTCTTGCTACTTGCACTCTAGGTGGACCATCACACCCTCTTCAATGGTGCTGATTCCTCACCTTGCCCAAGGTAACAGTGACAAGGAAAAAAATGCCAGTAAAGCAAAAGTGAGGGGGACGTGAACCAGACACAGCCTCCACAGGTGTCCATTAATGCTGACGTGCTTACCCTCTGAGCCCTCATGCTTCCTTCTTTCTGCCTCTCCACTCCCTTCAGTGTGCGCTAATAGTCTGTGGCTACAGTTGAAAGCTTTTACAATGGTAGTGATGGGCATTCTCTAGCAAACCCTCCAGTATCATTTTGGTTGGTGTTTGTGTAAGCACTTCGTGGAAATTCCAGAAGTTGGATTGGCCCCCAGAGCATCTGCTGTCCACATGAGGCCCACAGTGTATTTAGATTCATGAACCTAAGCTCTTAATCCAAAACAGATTCCCCAGATACCAACCTCCCCTTGTAGGGATGTCCAGACTCAGGTTCATGCTGACTTCTTCTCTGGACACCACTCCAGCACAGAAGCCAGCCAACCACCACCAAACAAACCTCAGCGTGATAGGGCAGTCACTCCCTGCGTAGCACTTGAGTTGGACCTATTCCAGCAGAGGCAGGTTGATCGCACCTGGACATTTCTGACTCTTCTAGGCCATCCTGTTTGTCCCGCCTCTGTGTTGTGCTCCAAAGCTTCTGGTCTGCATCCTAAGAGAGTATCTCCATACTCCGTCAACACCATTCTTTTCAGATGTAACAGAATTGTCCTAGAAGTCATCATTTTTCTTAATTCCATGTATTACAACAGTTATGAACTGAAGTATCCATGCGGCCCCACTGAAATATCAATGAGAAAAAGAAAAGCATACGCATTGTAAAAAAGACCACAGTATTCTTTTTATTTAACCTTTTATTGAGGGCTTACAGGGCTATATAAGCATTTGTTGTGGTCTTTATAAATCTATATGTAGAATTCTCTCTTTTTATTTAATAATTTATTAGCAAGTCAATTTTATGCCTCCTGTACAGTTTATAAAAAGCCCTGTTGGCATCCTTGATGGATGGTTGTTGGCAAAGATACTTTACACTGATCCCTGTTTTACTCACAACTCCCTGCTTGCTTGAGCAATAGCAGAATAATTATTTTAATGTATTCCAGCATCCTACAGCTACTTTCAAATACATAGTGCATTTTTATTTAAAATTAGTGTTGAAGTAAGCAGTCCAAACTCAGAGGATACAGATAGCAGCGTAAAGAAAAGAAACATAAGTTGGATCAGTTTTTACATATCTTACTCTCCTGCATTTTCTTCCCAGATAAGGCTCAGGAAATGGACAAAACACATAAATTGTGATCGGAGCACTTCTCTACTAGCAGTTTTGGTTTTATTTGCATGTGTCCTACTAATCACATCACTATTAAATAATCTTGGAAGCTTTTTTGATGCCAAAGATCTTTATCTAGCATGTTCACAGACAAAATTATTACCCTTTTATTTTTGTAGAAATAGACTAGATATTTTATCATCTTCTGTAGCTCTCTTGGACATGAACTCTTTAGTGCCTGCCAGTATTAACAGGTGTTTGACACAAGACATCTGTGATTCAGGGGCAGTTTATTAAAGTTTATGGAGAATTGATACCACGCCAGAAAACAGCGGCTGAGCTGCCAAGGCCAAGGTGGAAATTGTTCTGAATGTTTTAATGGATATGAAGAGTAAACACTTGTAAAATGTCACTTCATCATTACTATCCTGGAGTTTTTAAAATGGAAACTGTTAGTTTGTTAGTGTGTGTGCACAATGTTACAGGGGACCTGACTTCATAGTCACTCATAGTTGGGGAATGGCCCCTGCTCTTTAGCATCAGTCAAAATTTAATATCCAGGAAGTTTCAGGAATGTTGAATGAAGAAAGTCTTACTCTACCTCTGTGTACACAATCTTATGGAGTCTGCCTTTCTTTCAAACTTACAAACTCACACTCAGTTTATCTTCCCACTCACAGCAAAGCTTTGGATGGGTCACTTTGACTTCGCCATCTCCCATTCTTTGTATGCTGGAGTTGGAACCACTGGCTGGACAGTTGGGACATGGTAGCCAGACAGTAGTTGTGGGCTATGGCTGGAAGGAGCCTGGAAGGGGACCGCTGTGTTAAAGAAGGCTGGGACCTCAGCCATGGTCAGCAGCCCAACCCCTACATCATCCACCCAGGTCCCAAAGGCCCAGCCTGCCCATAGCGGGTCTGGTTCTGTTGGGACTTCATGAGTCCTCCCTGACTGTTTCAGAAGATGGTGTTGAAACTGTTGGATAGATTGTACTACACCCTTTGAGGACAAGCAAAAAGTGAGACTCTCTTAGTTTCTAGGATCATTGGTGTCTTGGTCACCTGTAAGTCCCCCAGGAATGTGGAACTTAACCAGGACTCTGATAGGACTAGGCACCACTTCAGGGTATTTGCTTTTATAGCATTTCCTTTGGGGAACTGGGTTTGTTCTGATTCAGTAAAATCTTACTGAGCATCTGTTAGCTGTGAAGCACTAAGCTATGCTTTCTGGGCTTGAAGCTGTATATAAAGGGTTGACTAAATCTTAGTCTTTTATAAATATGTTTCCATGAAATGTCTCACAGTGGTGTCTAAAATGCCCCAGCCCGTGATAAGTGTGTTTCTCTCAGGACCCCTGTTAAATGGTATTCCGTCGGGCCTCTTGGGCAACTGGAAACTCAAATAATTCGCTGTCACTCCAAAACCCCTCTCACCCCTGACAAATCCATTTTAAGGCCCAAGGATGATTCCAAAGGCTGCCAAAGCAAAGGGAAGAAAGGCACCACCCCAGGGGAATGGTCTCTTCACTTCCTTTCTTCCACTTTCCATCCTGGGTTTGGTCTCTAGTATGGAATGAGGTGAGCGAATCTGTGTTAAGGTTGCCCAGCTCAAGTGCCCTCCACCCCCCACCTGTGAAAAGTTGGGCCTGAGAATGAGCGCCGCCGGCCATAATGCCACTTCATCCCCTATTATCTCCTGTGCAGTCATGTCATTGGGCTCTGATGTTGCCCTCACTAGTGTGTCCCTGTGTGGATTTCCCTCTGTCCTGGCACTGGACACCTTACTTTCTCAAGTTCTCTATCTCCACAGTGCTGGGACCTTCCTAATCCCATAAGATGTTCTTTTCCTACTTCTTATTTCTTGGTGCTTCAACCAGTCCTGGTCAAAAAATTGTTTCTCTACACTATCCCCTTCCTCCCTGCCTCAATCCCTACCAGATACTTAGGTTCTGTTTCTAACAGCAGGTATAAGGGCTCAGCCCCTATACCTGCTACCTTCATGACCATGTCAGTCATTTCTCATCTTCTTTGCCAGGCCTGCCCAAACCTAACAGAAGCTCGAGTTAGCTGAGATACCCTGAGACTGTTATGCAGAGAGTTTTACCCTGTTTACAGGTGGCAGGCATCCCAAATACTGCTGGGGGCCTGTAGCTCTCCCATTAACACATACTTAAAAAAATAATACAACTGAATAGCTACTTTCCCCCTGTGTTATGAAGGTCAGATAAATTGCTTCTCAACCCAACTGAATTTAAAGTATACAAATTCTATGAACTCCAAAGAAGTGAGAAAATATGGTGATATCACCCCCTGCACTAGAAACACATTTGCCCTACATGTCTATGGATTTGTTAAAGAGAATTTATAGGCCTCCCTGCATTTGAATATATCTGTCTGAGGCAGTCTTAAAATATAACTCGAAGTATTCTTGGACCAAGTATGAAACAGTAAAAGTTTGAATGAACACGTAACCATTCATTTACTTCAAGTCAGTTCTTCCCAATCTATTTTGGGAAATTGGACTCTGAGGTTGAAGTAGTGCTTTCTCTCACTTATCACAATTAACCAGAGGTTGTTGTTTACGTTTAGAGCTTGCCTTCCTCTTAATGTGAGTGGTGGGGTGCACGACAAGGTTGGGATTAGGGAGGTGCAACAATGTTAAAATTCCCTTGCGCTCAGAGGAAAGGCACTCTAAAGCCAAGCTTAACAGATGAAAGTAAGGTCTAACTTAAGTGGAGGCTAGACTACTGATTTACAGTTAAAGTTATTATAGTGACAAATTACCAATCAGGGAGTGAATGAAGGCTCCTTTGAGTAGCTAAGGCATGGCTCAGAGCTAAGTGCGAATACCGAGTTCTCTCCTCAGTAGCATTCATTCTGAGGGTCACCAATGTATTGATCACAGGGAGTCTGTCTCCTTTTTCTGCTATTACCATCATTTGGAAATATGCTTATTGATTTGGTATTTATTTTACTAGTCTTAATGCTTACCACACTAGTTAAAAGGCTGCACCATTATTCAAAAACACTATGTCTAGGGGCGGTATAGTGCCAAGATTCTGTTAAAACATGGAATAATTGTTCCCCTTCCTCCCTTCTCCCCCACACTTAACCCCTTTCATAATGAACTCCTCAATCCTTGAGGAAGCTGGCTTCAAGTAGCTCAAGGGAGCGTAGCTCAGAAAACAAACAAATAAACAAAATATGTCTGATAATGCATGCCAGCTATAGGAAGTGTGACACCAGGGTAAAGGCATTCATAGGAATGGGCTGAGTTCTGAGGGGCCCATGTGTCTTCCCCAAGCCCAGATGTTATGGTCAACATGAGGTTTTTTCCTACAGCCATCTGCATCTGCCACATTCCCTTTTCCCAAGAAAGTAATTTGATAGAGTAAAAAATAATTACAGCTTTTGTCTGAAAGTATGTATCCCTCAGTGCCTCTGGTATGCACAACCACCCAGGGAGTTGGTCTATGGTGGAACCAAGTTGCCTTTGCAGGAGCTAGTTTGGGAAGTGAAAAAACACCTAGAAATGAGAAGTAATTTTATTTTCCTTTTCCTTCTCCCTCCATCCCACCATCCTTAGTATCACTTGGAGCTTTGCTTCAGAGAAAACAGAATTAACAATAACTTGATTTTTTTTCTTTTTTGCTCTAGTATTACTAGAACCTTTGCATCGGGGAAAACAGAAAAGGTGATCTTTCAAGCACTCAAGGAGTTAGGTCTTCCCAGTGGAAAGGTATTCATTAATTTATTTTATTTTATTTTTCAGTTACAGTTGACATTCAAGACTGTATTTCAGGTGCACAGTATAGTGGTTAAACATTTATATAACTTACAAGGTGATCCCCCCAGTAAGTCTAGTACCCACCCAGCACCATACAGTTATTACAATGTTATTGTCTATATTCCCTATGCTGCACTTTACATCCCCTTGACTATTCTGTAACTGCCAATTTGTACTTCTGAATCTCTTCCCATTTTCAAACCAGCCCCTCAACACCCCCTCCCATCTGGCAACCATCAGCCTGTTCTCTATCTATATGAGTTCATTTCTGTTTTGTTTGTTTATTTTGTTTGTTAGATTCCATATATAAGTGAAGTTATATGGTATTTGTCTTTGACTTATTTCACTCAGCATAAGGTATTCATTTATTTAATAATGTGTTTGTAAAACTATTTTACTTATTTATGTTCTCATGTATGATAAGCTAGATTATATATATTAAACCAATCTCACCATTTGAGAAATAGACTCAGTCACATATAGTACAATCACTTTTCTTCATTTTCCTTCCTTCCTTCCTTTGGTCTTCTGAGTGTTTTAACCTCAATGTTTTCAAATCCAGACTGTGTACTTCAAAATGTTTTTGTCAACTTTATTAAGGAGAGGAAATGGCTCTTTCACACAGTTTACGTAAAGCGTATTTTAGAAGCCATCAGCGTGGCCTTGACTGAGCACAACGTCAGCATGAGTGACAACTAGTAAATTCAGTTCTTCAGGCTGGCAGGCATTGTTTTATGAAGCACTTCTTCCCACACAAACCCTTTGTGTTCATGGCCCTTCAGATTTAAAATAACAAATGAATTTATAGACTGCAAGAAAGACTTAAGCCTGTTACTGCTTTAACAAATCCTTTTTGAAATATAAATTTCAGCATGAAAAGTCAAATCTTATAGGGTTGTCCTGAGCTTCTTTATATGGTCTTGTGAAAATTCCCAACCTATGCTTGTAAACTTTTAGCTTGATTTATTAAGCATCGTTTAGACAAGCACTTGTTTTTCTCTGTTATGGAGGGAAGAAGAAATGTTTCTTTGTATTTGCTCCCTGGAGTGTTCCCCAGAGCAGGCTCAGCTTGAGGCTGGGTTTGAGCACACACACCACTGGCTGGCTGCGTGGTAATCAGAACCACTCTCTTCCACCTGCTGTGTCCCAAGGATTGCAAGGCCCTGCCCACCTGGAGGTGGACCTCTGCCTCTGTCTGCAAGAATCAGAGATGGGGCCCCGGGAGCCCAAGTGGTCATCTCTTTGCTTCATGATCCTGTAGGTTCTTCACCACCAAGGAGAAAACATGCTCCCAGATTCATGACACACTTTTATTTTTTTACAGAATGATGATATTGAGCCTGCAGCATTTACTTTTGAAAAGTTCTATGAACTGACACAAAAGATTTGTCCTCGGACAGATATAGAGGATCTTTTTAAAAAAATGTAAGTTCTACTTAGGAGAAAGTGTCCTATCAGTGTTATCCTTGTCCTTTTAGATTTTTAAAACTTCTATTGTCATAGTATTTTATTATAGTATGTTGATAGTATCTAGGAATATCTAGTCAGGGTTATATTTTCACCCCTTAGTTTATCTGTGTAAAAGTTCACTGATTTTTTTTAATTTAATTTTTTTTTTTGAGAAGCTTTTAGATAAGTTAGTGGCAGCACCTGGAACTTTTTTTTTTTTTTCCTTTTGCATTGGCTTTACTAACTACCTACAATTTTAACCTGCTCTTTAGGTATTAACCCATTATGTGAACTAACTAGATTCGATTTGGAATGTTACTATGTTGTTGAACAGTTCATTCATTCCAGTTATCTCAAGTGGATGACTTACATGTTGTTTTTTAAATAATGTCTTTTGATAATGCTAAAAAGGATTGTAGGCATTTTCTGTGAGCTAGTGGGAGTGTAGATTTCTTTGTTGTTGTTGAGTTTGTTTTGTTTTGTTTTGTTTTGTTTCTTACAGTCTCTGGCCATTTGAAGAATGCACTATTACTTCAGGGTTAGAAAATAAGTTTAGAATTATCATCAACAAATGTCAACATGTAAATCGTACCTACTGTAGCATCAAATACAGAAACTTACTTTTTCTAATAAATTTCTTTTCAGCAATGGAGACAAAACTGATTATTTAACGGTAGACCAATTAGTGAGCTTTCTAAATGAAGTAAGCTTTTTCATACATTAACTCCATACAGTCTGTGTGCAGTGGCTTGCCTCATCCAGCATCCTCATTGCATGCCTGCATCATACGCCCTCATTCCCTGTGCTTTTGACCTGCTGATCTTTCCATATGGCTTTACCAGGTGCAAAAATCAGCTGCTGCCCTTGTATGTTTGTGCACTTCCTATGCATTGGCTTTGCACACTGCTTTTTTGTTGGTTTCTTGCTGTGATGTGTAGCTCTGGTTCTGTGTGTGCGTGTGAATTTTTTATTATGTATTTATTTAATTAAATGTGTCTGTGTTTTTGCAAGATGGTACTTATTTTTTTTTCTCATTAAATAGAAAGACAATGGATTGAATTTACCACACTATATATTTGGGTTTTCCATTGCTAACTTTTTCTCATATCTTTGCATGGACTGGAAAGCTTTATTTTTGTCTTTTAATGGATTGCACGTAAGAAAAATATGTAGGTTTAAATATAATATTTTGACAATAGATGCAACTGTTTTTCCTGGGTGAAAATATAGTACATATTAGGTCAATGTGATTGCAGGTTAAATTTTTACTTATTTTTACAACATTCTAAAAGCTAACTTTAGAATATGATTCACTTAACAGCCCAAATGGGTTGATAGAATTTCCTTAAGCAGAATAAAAAAATATTTTAGAACAAGTAAAGGTTGCAACTTTTTTTCCAATTCAAATCAACTTCTTTTTCCTTTACACATACAATTAAAAGTATGTTTTCTTCAGTGAAACCCACTGAAGCTCTTGCTAAATCCAAAAAGGAAAATCTATTTTTCCCCAACACATTAATAATAAGAAAAGTTTCATTGAGAAATGGACCATATATTTTTGTTTCAAAATAATTTATGTTAACCATTATACCATATAAAGAGAAAACGTTAGAAAACTATCATGCCAGACATGAGGTATTGCCTCAAAAAAAAAAAAAAAAAACCCCACAACAAAACGAAGAGGCAGATTGACTTGCCAGTTAGCCAAGACAAATCACATCTTTGTGAAACGGCTTTGCTTTTCTTTCCCTACCAGGGCGCAGGACTTCCATTTGTAGGGTTGCAAGTTAGAAGCTACGCAGTGCTTTTAGGGTTACCAGAGCCTAAAAGCACTGATGCAGGAATGAGAAGGTACTGCATAAATCAGTACGGATGCCTCCATTTTTAAATAAGCCTTGCAGTACAATACGATGTTTATTTTACTTGAAAACAGTTTACGTTTTTGCACTGCACTGGTCTTTGGTCAGGTGAATACTGTGTTCATAATCTTTACCCAGATATTATCCACATTCTTATGATATCATTGCTCAGAAGGTAAATTGCCTTCCTTTCTTTCCTTAACCCCTTCTCCTCTGCTTAAAAAAATATTTTCCTATTTCCCTCAGTCTCTTCATGCACTTTGGGTATTTGATTGTCTTAACTTTTGGTGAGATGGGCAGGAAGCTTGCTTTCTACTAGAGAGGGAAGACACTTTAGTGGAGAAGAGAAAATACCACATCATCAATCTAGCACTTCTAACAAAAGACCTCTGTTGGGCACTGGGGTGAAGCTAGCACCCAGCCATCTATTAAAATTTCCATTTTACTAGGCACACAAAGGAACAGTTCTGAAGTCTGCATTCATGCGTTCTAATTTTATGACTTGCCTTTAATGGACTGTTTTTATTGGCTGACCCAGTAATCACTCTTGTCATTCTTGTAAGTCTTAAGTACATATCATTTAATTTTTGAAAATATGGTTATTCCTACTTTCTTGCTTTGCTGTCCAAATTCTTTCCTAAATACTTCTTGGATAAGCTTTTACCCATCACTATTAGAGTAGCCAGTAGCTCTCATTTGTTGTTTATGTTTCCTTCTGTTTGGCTTCTCATTAACAGTAAGGAAGCACCTTGAATTTGCAGGTAGGACTGATGGAATCAGTGTGCATGTTGATTTCTTTAGGGCACAGAGACTACAGAACAGCCCAGGAAAGTGTGCAGCCTTTATTTTTAACCAAAATGTCCACCCTGAATCTCTTTTCTCCTAGTGAACTCAACCGGAAGAACTAGACAAAAATATGGATGTTTCCTTGAAGAAGCTTTGTCAAACTTAGGGAACGTTCTGCCAGCTCCTTGCACTCTCTCTCTTGAGTCCTACCGATGTCCCTCTCATCTCTCCAAAATCAAAAGCATGCTTTAGGCAGACTGCCTTCAAAACTCATAATGAATGGAGACAGAGGGAGCAGGCACTGGAGTGTAAGGGCCTGTGAGTCCAGAAGTTTATACTTAAAACATTTTCAAAATGCCTTAGTCCTGGATTATGCAATAAGACGAGGAAAATAAATGAGTCCCATGAACACAAAAGGACAAGGCCCTACTCTATTTGCAAATGATGATTGTGTTCCCTCAGTATTAAAAACTCTCAACTGAAAAAATTCTTTGAATAAATATAGAGACTTTAGAAAGGTAAACAGAGATATGACAAGAAAGCAAAAATTAATAGACACATGTATACCAGCATTAATCAATTAGAATAGGGGGAGAAATCCCATTGTATTAGCAAAGCTATCCTGCCTCTCACCATCTTCCAGCTTGTAAATTTCTTTACTCTTTATATGAATTTTCTGTTCAGTATATTAATATGTATATCCAGGAAACTGCAAGGAGAGGAGGAGAGACAATCAGCCATTGACTGCTTGGTGGCCATGTAGGGGTTTGTATGCCCTCTTGTCTATCTATGTCATTGACATGTACTAGCTTCTCCAAATAGCTTTGGACCTGCTCCTCATCTGCTTCTCAGTATCCCCTTGTTCACTGACCCCCAAAGTGTGGTCCCTGGATGCAGCACTGACATCCTCTGGGAGCTTGTTAGAAATGCAGAATCTCAGGTCCTCCCAAGTCCTGCATTTAACAAGATCCCCAGGTGATTTGCCTGCAGGTAAATCTTGTGCAGCACTGTCCTAGCGAATCATCTGGGTCCCTCCTCATCATGCCTGGCATGAATGGGAAAAATGTGAGAGCAGCTTATACCTCCTATTATTCGCCGCAATGAACTTAATGAGGGAAATATACCACTCAGATATAAAATTTTGCCATAGCTGTTTTTCTTATTCCCTTCCCGTAGACTGAGGGAAACTTTCTTTGCCTACATTATGAAAATAGCAAACTGGCGTCTGTAAGAGCTGAGAGAGATACTTGGTATGAGCTGCTACATGGTTGGACACTGCTGTCAACTCAGCTCTCTGGGTGTGGCAGTGCTAATTCAAATCTCTGGGCTTCCATTAGTTTCACCTCTCCCTGCTCCTAATGAGAAGCTAAACTGATTTTAGCTTTCCTGTCATCCTTTATTTGACTTCTTACAAACCTGCTAACAACTGCGGACCTAGAGAATTGAGCGATGTGTGGAGAGCAGGAGAGAAAAATCAAAATGAGAAAGAGAAGATAAAGATCTTAGACTTCCATAATAATAAAGAATTAGCTTTACTTTTTTTGTTGCTGGTAATTTTCCCCCTGCATTACATATATTATATCATCATATTAGGGCTAAACGTGATTTTTAAAATTTATTTATTTTTTATTTATTTTTCTGTTGGAAGAATGTAACAAAGGACCCAAGATCTCTCCATTTATGATATCTTTATGCTTTAATGCATTGGCAAAGAGAGAAGGAATTGTTTAGTCTTATGAGTAAGCCTACCCTTGCCAATTATTCCTTCATTTTCTTTTGAACATTATTTATGTTCTTTCTCATTTGAACATTATTTATGACAACATCTCTGTCTCCCAGTGCTGCTTGGATTGAAGCCAGTCAATGCCTTTTCTCTTAAAGAAGAGTAAGACGTAATAACGGAGCCATGTCCATTAACTCCTCATTCCCTTGGGCACTGTTCTGTGACTTACTTTTTGGAAGCTGTTTAGAATCTCATTTTACAAAGCTCTGGGCATGATGGACTAAATGTCCTGGGCATACTGCTTCCCTGAGCTCCTGCCAAAAACCAGTGGTCCCTCACCCAGAGCTGTGAAGCATTTGTCTCACCTTGCTTGTGTCCATGTGGAATTCTTCTGCAACTCTGTTATTCTGAGATTACTAGAAATGACCTTTCTCCTCTGTTTGTCATCTAAAAATTATAGTTTTGTGACTCTGATGCAAATCTTGGCATTTGTTTCCTTGCCTTCGGATTATTCAGGTTGCACCATACTTCCTTTTTGAAATGTGAAAATGTTAGGGAAAGCTGAAGATTAAACATGTCATCTGGCAGAGCAGATGCAAAAACAGATGCAATTTCTTGTTGTCTGTTCTTAATGCTTATTTGCTGCAAATGTTGAGTTAGGGCACCATGATGCATGCATCTTAGGGCTTGGTTTTCCTGGCTGTTGCTTCTGATGGGATGTTCTAGTGAATATCTGGCTATGGGACACAATTTTAATAGGGTTTAATTGGGAGGATATTGCAAACATTTATCATTCTTCTATCCATGGAGGACTTAGAAAATACTTTGTTTCTGATATTAAATATGTTTAAAGGCATACCTTTACATGTTAGGACAGTACTTCTTAAATTGGAGCCCATTAGAATCACCTGGAAGACTTGTTAAAAAAAAAAAAAAAAAAACAGATTCATGAGTTCCACCCCAGGGAATCAGATTTGGTAGGACTGGGGTGAGGCCTGAGAATTACCATTTCTAAGAAGCTCCCAGGTGACAGTGGTGCCATTCACAGTCCACGCACTGTGATCTTGTAAAAAGCACATAAGGATGTCTGGATTCCCCATCCTCCTTCCCCTAACTTAGTCTCTTCTCTCCCCTTTAGCTGAATCTCTTTTTCCTCCCACCTTTTAATTCATATGGATTTGCCCCATCATCTCCACAAGTTCAGGATATTTACCCACTGAGCATATCATTAAATCAAAATACTTAATTTTAGTAAGGAAGAGAAATATAGTGGCCAACCTGGCACATAACTTCAGTGGGGTCTAAAAAGGACCTTTTATCCTGCATCCATCATCTTCCATGCTGTTATTTACAGGGAAGGAATGTGCTTCTAAAGAGTTTCTAAAACAGGGTGTTCTCACCAGAGGGTCAGTGCTTGTCATTTCCTGGAATAGCGAGCTCTAGAGTTGCATGGCGGCATTGTTTCCTAAACCAGGTGTCGCATGCCTTCACTTGCCTGGCTTTCCATGGTTCATCTCGCAATTTCTCTGCATACCCCATCACTTTTGTTCTTTATGGTCTCAAGGCCTGTTACTAATATAGCAGTTTCTGCTCTAGCACATGCATGCATTTGTAAGCCATAACTTCTTAGATGACAGCAGAAGCATGCTTCATTGGGATAAACTGACAAAAACGATGTTGATTCCTTTCGAGTGACCGCTCAGCTCAGTGGGGAGGTAGGAGGACCAGAGCAGGATAGGCCACAAGTGCATTAGGAAATTACATCAATGTTCTGGGGAGCAAAGGCATTCATTCATTTGGTGAAACCCACTTTTCAGATGACCATCTCAAAATAAATGAGGAAGGGAAATCCATATGAACTTTTAACAGTTGTTCCTTAAATACATTGTCAATAGTGTTTTTCGAAAGTCTGTGCATATATTTGGGTAAAGAGCTGTTGCCAAATGCCTGCCTATTGACCAGGTTTTGCTCATATCTACGTATCTGCCATTATTCCACTGATGTTTGCTTTATTCGTTTATTTGATGATGACCAGAGTGGCATTGTTTTCAGTCCTCTAACGCATAGTGAACAGGAAAGGAATTTAATGGACCTACTGCCACCAGGTATATACAGACAGATACACACACACACACACACACACACACACACACACACACACACACACGATTGTAGCTGAGTCAGTTAGTCACTTGAATTTGTTTCATCATTGCTGTGGAGTTAGAATGACAGACTGCAGGAACATCGTTGCTCCTGATGCCTCATTAGTACCATGAGGATCTAAGTGCCAATTAAAAAAGCATGACCTCACCATCTGTCTAAGTACCTCAATCATTCGTGCACTGTCTGCCCGGAGAATTTCCTCAGGGCAAGCTGATTGAGATTTCACAGACTTTCTGAACTACTGACAGTTAAATACAGATTTTCATATTGTTTATAGCTTGCAGATATCCTTGTACTGATTAATTTTCATCATTATTAAAATTGGTTCATTTTGATAAATAGTTACTCAGGAAACAAAGTTTATAGAATGCCCAAGAAATTTTTTTTTGATGTAGAAAGATATAATGGAAATAAAATGATGTTTACCTGTGTTAGTGGATTTTATTATTGTTTTTATTTTGGCACTTAAAGTAGTTTATTATCTATTTGAACTATTTTGGGATTTTTAATTTTTGCTTTCATTTTTCCTTTTCTTTAAAAGATTTTTTACTTCACTTTTTTGTAGACATTTATGCCAAATGTCTAACCTGCAGTATGACAACAAGAAGACAGGACAGTTGACATGCACACCCTATTGCATTAACCTTCAATTTTTGAAGGAAAAACAAAGTATACTTTCTGTTCTGTCTCTCTAGCTCAGTGAGGGGAGGCAACCAAGTCCTTCCAAATTTGGAGTTTTTAGAAGT
Organism: Anoura caudifer; assembly: GCA_004027475.1. NCBI lineage: Eukaryota > Metazoa > Chordata > Mammalia > Chiroptera > Phyllostomidae > Anoura > Anoura caudifer. The sequence continues at coordinate 68,323 of PVKU01005903.1, read as the reverse complement.
ATATTTTAAGGAGAAAGACAGGCAGACAGTGAAATCTTATTTTTGTAACTATAAATGTGATATTATAGATACATCTTGTTTTAGGAATTACAAATTTCAGTAGTGTGTAGCATTGTAAAGGCGAGAGATGTCAGCCTAAATGGAGTTACTTTCTCATCATAGCATCAACGAGACCCTCGACTGAATGAAATTTTATTCCCGTTTTACAACACTAAAAGGGCAATGCAGATCATTGAGATGTATGAGCCTGATGAAGACTTGAAGCAAAAAGGTAATAAAAGTAGAAAAAATTGTTATTAAAAGCATTAAAAATACGTGCAACTTTTAAAGTCCTTGGATTTTTAGTTAAAAGTATCTTTAAATGCCTTGGAACTCCCTAGAGCCAAGGATTGGTAACTGGCTGATTTTTGTTTGTTTGTTTTTGCTCTAAGTTGGTATAAATTTTACCTTACATCAGAATTTCTTCATGCTGCCTGGAAAGGTTAAAGTACTGCACTATTAATCATGTTATAGTGGTATTCCCCCATGTACTTTCTTATGTCATATAATGCTTGTATTGCATAATGTTCAACATGTAAAAATGCCAGATTCAATCTCTGTTTGCAGTCTTTGAAATGCATTTCATTTCCTATAAAAATTTATACCTTCTTTTTCTCCCTTTTGCAAAGCCTGCTAAATTTCATTCTTTATTTGATGAGCCACCTCACCCATCATTTGACCTGTGGTATGGAAGATAAATGCAAGGGACATGAAATTAAATAGGAATCAATTTAGAAAGTTGGTGGGGTATTTAAACATCAACTTTTAATAAAATTTTGGAAGCAACATGTGGTCCATGCCAATATTCAACAACAGAATGGCTTGGAGAGAAAATTTAAGATCAGTCCCTAGCAGTGGGAAACACCTGCAAATGATGGGAAGGATGAGGCTAATGTAACTGGACAGGTAATGCTTTGAGATACCTGAGCAGGTGCCTCTGGCCTTGTCTCAGTGGAGAAAGAATGGAGATCTAGGTTCAAGTTCTGTCTGTCCCACATGCCCATGAGTATCATAGCTACAGTTTCCTCCTCTTTAGAATAGAGGTTCTTTTTACTTTGTGTCTCAGTGAATGTGGCTGAAAGATTTATACATTCTCTGGACCCACATACAACCTGTTTATACACACTCCTGGCTCACAATGACGTGAGACCTCATCCCAATATTTTTCTAAGTCCAGTAGAGTTTTCCCTTGTTTGTAGTCTTATATTTACACTCTCTGCTAGGGCCTCAAATGCACATCTTCAGCAAAACTGCTTCATTACTTACCTCTCTTATCAATATTCCAAGTATCGTAATTTATTTTGCATTGCATGTGATTAAACTGAAAGGGATTGTGGCTCTGTAGAAAATTGAGCACTTCACAGTATTTGATTTCTTGTTGCTACCCTGCCACTGTGTGACTTTGAGCAAGGAACTATACTCCTGGGCCTCAGTTTCCCTGCTTATAAGATAGTGGGGTTCATGCAATCATTTGAGTAGTTTTTTCTCTCCCTACCTTCATTTCCTAAAATTTGGAAAGGGTTAACAGAGGTGTACCAAGCACTGTGCTGGATTCTGGGAATTCAAAACTGAATAAGACCCTGGCCAGGTATGTAGCTCAGTTGGTTAGAGCATCATCCCCCTATGCCAAGGTTGCAGGCTTAATCCCTGGTCATAGCATATGCAAGAATCAACCAATGAGTGCATCAATAGATAGAATAACAAATCGATGTTTCCCTCTCTCTCTGTCTCTTTGTCTGTCTGTCTGTCTCTCTCTCTCTCTCACCTCCCACCCCAAATCAATAAATAAAAATTTTTTAAAATACTGAATAAGGCAGTTGTGATCAATTGAAGAAGAAAGACTTAGCAGTTCCTTGGCAGTATGATAGATGTTATGATATGCATTGTTGATCATTTCTAAAGTTCTTCCAGGGCCTAAATGTCTATGAGATTATCATTAATACATCTAAAAAGAACAGTTTCACCATTTCACTGATGATTGATATTTTAAAGTCTGTCATTATCAGGTATGGGTGAGAATGTGGTGCAAAAGGCATTCATATAAATTTCTGGCAATAGTACAGTGGAAAATATACCTCTCCTACAACTCAGTCTTTCTACTTCCATGTACAATATGTACCCCAGAGAATTTCTCTGATATTCCCTACTCTGATGTCAGAGTGGCCCAAGTTCAGTCCCCTGGTCTCTGCTCCATTTACACTCCTTAGAAGAGCTTGTTCAGACCAATGGCTTTAAATTTCTTCTACACACACATGACTTCCTAATGAAACTCTCCACTCCTAACCCCTACAGACACGTAGTAGGACCCTCCATTTGAATGTTGAATGCACTTCAAATGTATACATACATCATGTGTAGGTTCTTCTCACCCACAGACCTGTTCCTTTCCCAGTTTAGAAATGCGTGCCATTATTTGCTAGCTCTCCAAGTCAGAACTGGAACCCTTCTCAATTTGTTTTGTTCTTCCATATGAGCTCTAATGCATCAGCAAAATCTGTAACATCTGCATGCCAAATAAATTCCACATAAATCATTTCTCACCATCTCCACTTTTACCGGACCTGTTGAGCCAATATCATCTCTCCCTGGAGGATGCCAGTTGACTTCTAACTAATCTCCTTACTATTCAAATACCCTACAATTTATGCTTCATGCAGTGCCCAGAGTAAACCTTTCAAAACCAAATCTGATCATGTTATTTCACCCTTCAAAACCTTCCAGAGGCTCTTCCACGCACGTAGAATAAAATCCCAAGTATTGAGAGGAGACTAAAGCCCAAGGGGCATGGCCTTTGGCTGCCTCTCCAGCCTCATTGCCATCAACTTTGCCCTTTGTCACACACTCCTACATCTCTGCACTTGCTAATTTTTCTGCCTGGGATGGGGTTCCCCCAGGTGTGTGTGTGGCTTGCTCCCCATGTGTAAATGTGACCTCCTCAAAACAGGGTTTTTTTGGGGGGGCACATATCTACCACAGCATCTTGATCACTCTTGAGCACTTTCATTGCTTGCTTTCTATTTCCTTCTAGCACTTTCTTGACATTATGTAATACTTATATTTATTTGTTAATTTATTTGTTCTTTTGCCCATACTACATGAGTTTCATGAAGGCAGGGCTTGTCCTTTTCTTCTGTCACTGCACCTATCCTAGCACCTCAAAAAGTACTTGCTCTTAGAATAAATATATGTGCCCAAGAGACAGAGATACCCATTTTTATTGCGGTGTTTTTAATTATAATTAGAAATGACCTAAATATTCACCAACAGAAAAATAGACAGTAAAGTGTGGTATATTTGTATATGGACTACTATACATTCTACTGTACATACTATTTATTATTCAGTGAAAAATAAATGAATAAGAGCTACTTATATTAACTTGATGAGTCCCAAGAAAATGTACAGTGAAACTAGCAGGTTGCAAATGCAAAGAGTAGGATTATCTTTTACATAAATGTTTAAATATTTAAAAGTACCTAATGTTTGGATGAATGCATATGCAGTAAAGTCACAAAACCACTTAGGGAACGTCAGACACAAAAACTAGGGTAGTGCTGGACCATGCTGTAATAAGAAGATGGGATTGCATGGAATCGAGGGCAGGGCACTCAGGGCCCAGTAGAGGCACCCATGATCACGAATTCCCTTAGAAAGTGTCGAGCAAGTAAGGTCAAATGGTACAATCTGACAGAGCTGTGGTGTAGGTCCACAGCAACGTATTATGCTATCATCTGTACTTTTCTGTAAGCTTGAAACCAGTTTATAACCTGTGAATGCTGACATAAAAACAAAAAAGCTGAATGAAGCTGGCTGATGGGACAGAAGGTGCAGAAACAGTGAATACCCCTCCTGCGGTTACCATGGGTCCTGTCCCCAAGGCAGAAAGGTGTGACTGAAGGGAGCAGCGGTTCTTGGGGCCACATTTCTATGACGATTGTAAACTCTTCTCACCAGTCTTATACCCTGCCTTTTAGATAAAATGGGAAAATTGAATTAGTTCCAGAGAGTCTACCTACCAACCACTTTTCCAATCTGGTGAGAACAATAATGCCTTATAGTTGAATGTATTCCTTCTTCAAAAAGTTAATTTGAGAAAGAGTGAGAAAGAGATCAATTTGTTGTTCCATTTATTGGTACCTTCATTGATTGATTCTTGTATGTGCCGTGACTGAGGATCAACCTTCAACCTTGGCATATCGGATAATGTTTTAAGTAAGCAACCCAGCTCACTTTCCATTTCAGTTTTTTAAGAGTGTCTCTTATACATGGGCTCATTTAGCATTCCTGACAGTCCTGGGAAACCAGTGTTGCCAGTACTCATCCCCTCCCCCCGCGCCATTTGACAGAGGAGGAAGCTGAGACCCAGGAGCATAAGGAGTGAGTGGCAGAGGTAGAAGTAGACCGAGGTCCCCTTGACCCCTCTGGTCAACACAGCTCCTGGTGCTGTGCTTGTGAACTCAGGGAACTGTGTGCTCTGCCATCATGGACATGCAAGCACAATGCTACCTCTTTGTCAAATACATTAGGTTACTTATATTGTGCAACTATGTTATTTTGTTCAAGTTTTGTATAATGAAAGTTCTTGGGAAAGAGCCTATGTAGTTTTTACTCCTCCTGTGTAAGCTGCTTCAGCTTCCATGAATAAGACATGAGATGTATATCTAAAAGCCACAAGTCTGCTAAGATATTCTTCTTTCCCCTAGGCCTTATATCAAGTGATGGATTTTGCAGATATCTGATGTCAGATGAAAATGCACCTGTCTTCCTAGATCGTTTAGAACTTTACCAAGAAATGGACCATCCTCTGGCTCACTACTTCATCAGTTCTTCCCATAACACCTATCTCACTGGCCGACAATTTGGCGGGAAATCTTCAGTAGAAATGTACAGACAGGTTCTCCTGGCTGGATGCAGGTCAGAAACTCAAGACAGCTGTTATATATATGGCTGTTGTATATATGGTGCACTTCTACTTTTCTCTAAAACAATGAAGTAGTACTCAAAGTGGAGTGAACATTGGTCTTCCTCTTCAGTGGATTGTGGTGCTCATTTAACCTTGAGAAAGGAACGACCATATCTGTTCGTCAAAGGCCCGGAGTCCTCCTGTGGGTCAAAAGATATTTTCTACTGTAAATTTAAAATAACCTCTAAAAATTACAAAAAAATGAATATAGGAAGTAATGCTATTCCCTGTTGGTCACAGGCAAATTTACCTTGACTGTTACATCTCTAAAATTCTGTGAGAATAAAGGTTATGGAGAATTGTTTTTCTTTGACAGAAGTTGGCAAATATTTGAGGCTTGAAATATGACAAAAATGCTAAAAGTGAAAAATAAGAAATGCATTTACATTCTGATTTTTTCTTAGTTATCAGTAACCTATATCTTATTTTCTTAACCTGCCATCTTTTTGACTATGGAAGTATTTTAAAAGAAATTAACTACATCAGTATTTCGGTCTCTTAATACTTGAATATGAATTGCTGACATAATGAGAAAATATTATTTTATGGCCAAAGGAACATCATCCCACCTAACAAAATTTTAAAATTATCCTTTAACATCATTTAAAACATAGTTTATTTTAGAATTTCCCCAGTTCTCCCAATTTTCTTTTATAGTAGCTTTTTCACAACTAGAATTTCATCCAGAATCACACTGGTTCTTATATCTTATATCTTCTAGCCCCTGACAGTCCCTTTTTGATAATACCAAACTGATAAAGAAAATAATATGATTTTAACCTGCATACGCTATGAAATAATGTCATTTAATTTGTTCCATTTTCTACTTCTATAAGAAAACTACTTATTTTGGTGTCTTCTTTTAATTTTAACATACACTATTTTGTTGGAAGGGTCCAATAGTGTGGTTTCATTCTGTTCCTAGATGTGTAGAACTCGACTGTTGGGATGGGAAAGGTGAAGACCAGGAACCGATAATAACTCACGGGAAAGCGATGTGCACAGATATCCTCTTCAAGGTGAGTTTTAAAGTCACATAGCCATAGCCTTTCCTATCTCTTATGAAAATAGATGGCATGGAGAGAACATATGATTTGCTTTCTTAAGCATTTCATCTTCATATTCCTTTCTTCCAGTTTTGATGATAAACAAGGAAAAAGTTTTCTCTACTTAGTATCTCCTTTATGCTACTTTCCTGCTTTCAAATGCGGGTGCTGCTATAAAATGCGGTTTCTCTGGCAGAGTCTTCATAGCTCCACTTTCTTTAAGTATTCTTTAATTTTATCTACTCTTTCTTTGTTTTCTTTGCTTACTTATTTTGCATTATTTCTGAAGGACTTCAAAGTGTCATTCAGAAGATAAATGTAATACAGAAAATGAAACATAGGGTTGGCCAAAAAGTTCATTTACTTTTTTTCCATACGATGGCTCTAGTAGTGCTTAGTTGTCTTTAACTTAACTCGGAACAGTTTTGTTAGATTGTATGGTGACAGCTGTCGTATCAGTATGCATTTAAAAAAAATAAAAATTGGTAAATTTTTGTGCAGCCATTTTAATATTTAAGATGGAAGAAAATAAATAACATTTTTGACCTGTTAGACTTTATTATTTCAGGAAAGGTAAAAACACAGCTGAAATGCAAAAAAACGATGTATGCAGTGTGTGAGAAGGTGCTGTCACTAAGTGAACATGTCAAACAGTGGTTTGTGAAGTTTCTTGGTACTATTGACATTTTGGCCAAATAATCCTTTGCTGTGGGGCTATCTTATGCATTGGAAGATGTTTAGCAGCACCCCTGACCTCTACCCACTAAAAGCCAATAGTGGGAGATAGCTGACATACTCAAAATATCCAAATCAATAAAGATATTGGTGAAAATGAAATGCGTGTCTTTTATTTTAGGCAAAAAACTAAACGGACTCTTTGGCTAGCCCAATAGATTACTAATAGTGCCTGTAAAGGTAAGAAAATAAGATAATGAGATCAGTTTATGACTTCTCATCAAGAAATTCTATAAACTGTCAAATGATACCACAAATTGGGCTCCAAACTTTCTGCACTTCAGTGCAAGGAGAAAAACATGATGATTCACAGGATTTGTAAAATGCAGACAGAGCAGCTGGTCCAGAGAAGCAAAGTTATTCTGCTACTGACAGCAGAGGGAGGAGTTTTTCCTCGAGCATCCTCATAGAGGGAACGTACAGTTTTACAAATAGGTGTCTCACCTATTTGGTGGGACACCTATTTGCCAAATGGCCATTTGGTGATCTCTATGTGTACTTTCAAGGTGGGTTTCTTAGAACGTTCCTCAATGTGTTATACCAATATCCTGCCAAACGACAAGTCAAAAATGAAATCCCATGGTTGGCCAATATTGTCAGTGCATGGGGCTCTGTCAATCTGGCAGAACTTGGAACAGTTATAGCAACATCCAGAGCAGTGGCTCTCAATTCTGCTCACATGTGGCAAATGGCCAGAGGTGATTTCTGCCCGTAGCACTCCACACACATCCTTTCTCTCAACCAAGATATTGGTGAGTTTTCAGTAGCGATGAATTGAACATTGTGCTCCCTGAGAGTACCAAGAGCATATCCAAGTGGGAAGCCATGGCTCTGCACAGCCAGGCAAATGGAGAGGAAGGGTTGGTGTCTTCTTTAAGAATTAACAAGCCCAGTAAGGAGCTTAGCTGAAAAGAAGGCCCTTCCCCCTCAGCTTGGAGGTGAGCAAAAGCAAACCCATAGATAAAGCCAAGATTTTCCTCAAGGTATAATTCTTTGGTCAGCTCAAGTGTACAGTCAAGGTCACAGACATTCACCTGGGAAGAATCTTTCAGCGAGAATAACTAAAGCACCACCTTGGCCATAGATTGCTCAATAAAATACCCAAGATTATTTAACCTAGGGTATTTTCATTTCAAATAGACTTCTCTGGATCACTGTTATTAAATATTTTCTCAGTTAACTGAAGGATGGGACTTGCCCTGTGATTCACAAAGTTGGGGATTTTTTGCTAAATACGATCTTTGGTTGTAGAAGCATTGGTTGGTAGCCATGCTTTCTCAAACTAAGCATAGAGTGGGGCCAGCTGTCTGTCATGAGAGATCATGGCAGGGACATGTTCAGCTCATTCAAAAGTAGTTTCCAGTGACCAAGGTCTTAGTTCAGAGTGGGGCCTCCAGAGCACCTCCAGTTTACCTCCCGTGCTGTTTAACCAGGGAGAACCTCTTTTGTGCCCCCCCACCATTTCACCAGGCTAACACAAAACAAGGGATGTTGTAAATGTCACATCAGTTCCCAGAAGTCTTCACCAAGTTAATGAAATGTAGCCAAAGACTGATCCCAGATGCAGAGAAAAGTCGATAAAGGCTTCCAGCAGTCCATCAGTTAATGCCAACATGCTTCTCCTCGAGGCAGAGGAGCAGAATAGCAGTCTGCTGTGCGGAAAGCTCACCCACTTAGCCAGAAGGTGAACTCTGAATCAGCTAAGCAGATTATTGAGCAAGGAAGTAGTCTGACATGTAGGTGAGTGTCTTGTCAGTTAATAGTAGCATAATTTTAGAGAAGTAAAGGTAGCTGTGAAAAAAATTACTTTTGGCCATTAACTGCACCTGGGTTTATCTGAAGGGAATTAAGCCTGTACAGGTATCAAGGTAAATGGGTTCTCCAGATCAGAATTGTCAGAATTGACTTTCTGAAAAACTCAAGTTAGTGGTCTCTGATTGGTTTCAGGAGCTGCTTTTTTTTTTCTTTTTCTCTCTCATTAACACTATTTTATCTTTAAAGGATGTTATTCAAGCCATCAAGGAAACTGCATTTGTCACATCTGAATACCCTGTAATTCTCTCCTTTGAAAATCACTGCAGGTATAATAATTCATCCTACTCCAAGTCCCTAAGGGTTATTTTCCAATACCCATTCTCCACACCTGCTCTGTATTTTTTTAAATAACCAAATAATGTGGTTGGTCTTATGCAAAAAAAAAACAAAACAAACAAAAAACACCAATCCACTACTGCTCCCCACCTCCAAAAAAAAAAAAACCTAAGTCATCTTAATGAGTTTTAGAAATGATTTCTTTAAACAAGTGGGCAGAGCAGGACACCTTGCCCAAAGTTTCATTGAGTTGGAAGACTTGGCAATATATTTGAAATCAGACTGTGTGAACTTGAAAGACATTTTTTTATTCTGTTTTCCAGCTCTTACAGTGGGGGCAGAATCTACTTTTTTAAAAGACACTGGTTAGTTTGTGTTATGTAACAACACATCTTCTGTTAACATCAAGAGGACAATCATGCATTTTGTAGAGGGCGAGTTTTGTGTTTTTTTTATCGCCTAGGAATGAGTGTTTCTTGTTACATGTTTAACGGATGTTTGAAATTACAAATGCCAGTTCTTTTCTTTCCAGCAAATATCAACAATACAAAATGTCCAAATATTGCGAAGATCTATTTGGGGATCTCCTGTTGAAACAAGCACTTGAATCCCATCCAGTACGTATTTTTAGCTAACCATATTGCTAACATGAATGGATTTGTTTTGAAATTCATTTCTAAGGGGTCAAGTAGTGCTGGAGGACTAATGTTAAGCATCTTCATATTTATTTAAATTTGTTGGTACAGAAAGCTTTCATCATTGTTGTGTGTAGAGACAGACATAAAATACACATTTGCTTCAGTGTAATTCAGGAGATCTTGGGGTCTTTTGGTTTCTGAAATCTCTGTCCTAAAACTTCATAAAGTGCCTGTTGGCTAAGGGTCTAGACTCAGCAGGTGTTCTCAGCTCTAGTTACATGTGCCCCCACAGAGCCTGTTGCTACAGGAAGTTCACAAATTGAAGTCATAGGAGCCTGAAGTTCAAGTTCTCGACTCCAGAGTAAATACTTGGGCAATGTTATATGTACATTTTTTTGAGTTTCATTTTTTTAGCCCACTAATTCTTTCATCAGGCAAAGAATTGTTAACCTGTGGACCATCAATAGGTTTTGTAGGGTCTGTGAACTCCTTTTAATTGCATATGATATTTTTTACACAAACATTCCAGAGGGTTCATGATATTTTTACAAAGATCCAAAACCCCAAGTGGTTAAGATCCACTGTCACTGATCTTACAAGTAGCAAGACAGCTAACAGTATTAAAATATAAAACAGTGTCAGTAATAAAATTTTCCCTCACTATGGACAAGCAGCTGGTGGGCCCAAAGATGGTAGCATGAGGTGGCAGTAGAACATTATAATGACTGACATGAAGGAAGGTGCTTCATGTTACATGTGAACACATTGAGTGGTTGAACAGTGAATGAGCTTTTTCAAAAGTGATCTGTGGAAGCTAAAAACAAACAAAAAAAGGAGACAAGGATATTTGCATCCCTTGAACCCACCCCCTGATTCTCTTGTTTATTGAAGCCATAGCTGCAGGCACCCCGTCAAATCCACAGATCACTTGTTTCTCTGTATACTGGGCTGACTTTAAGCTGACTGCCAGCACCTGTAGCTTTCTCCCCTGTTCCCACCTCCACCTGCTCCCCCCACCCCCAGCAGACTTCTGGTCACTGGAGCCTGCTGTGCCCATGGGTGAAAGACAGGCCAGAAGTGCCAGAGAATTAACACCCCCACTCCATGTTCCCTCGCTCTTCAGGAGGGATAACTCTGAGCACATGTTTCCCACTGTCCCCAAGATTCCCCAGCAGGATCCTTCCGCACTTGCCCAGAGTGATAACTTGCCTGATAACATGTCCTTGATTGACTGCCCGTCATCTTTTGATCATTTTCTTACTCCTTTGGGAGTTTTCGGGGCAGCCTCCCAAATACAAATAGACTGCCACTGTCTTAATCTTCGTCTCAGACTGATTCACGGGGAACCCACTAAGAAACATCACTGATAGTTTATCTCATTTTGTTTCACCTAGGCTCTCTATTTTATTTTATTTTTTCATTGGGCTAAGGTGCTAGCTTTTGTGGAAAGACCACTGTGTTCTTTGTGAAGTGATATACGCGTAAATGAAGGATGTTATGAGAAGCATAAGCGATGTAAATTGGAACAGGACCTGCTCCCTAAACTGAAGAGCTGTCAGTCATGGGATATGGTGGGGTGGGTGGTACCCAGGACACAAATGTAAAAACATATCTAAAAAAGAAGGTGCCCTATACTGTGTTGAATATTTATTGGAGGTATCCAGGTTCCAGAGAGATTGCTAGGGAGTAGACCCGTTTACAACAGGCTTCCAAAAGAAGCAGAATTTCAGCCAAGTGTTTCATTTAAGACAACATAGACATAGGAATACAGAGTGCCTTGCATATAACAAATAGTATAAAAATTAGTTTTGAAAATAAATGGGTACCTGGAAGGGTGAATGGGTTAGAGTGGATGGGTTATGGATTGGTGGGTGGGTGGATATATAGATGGATGGATGGGGGAATGGGAAATTAATGGCTAGATATGTCACAGATCTATGAATTAGAGGTAATGGAAGAAAGGGACACTTCCTTTGCAGACATAAATTTAAGCAAATGAAACCATAGTAGTGGCCAGATTTCGGTAATTAAGACCATTCCCTTCCTGTTTCCTTATTGAACCCACAAAACCACAGTCCCAAGTGTTGAGGTTAGAGTAGACCTAGCAGACAGGCTTAGTGTGCTGCCCAACACTTGGTGGGGGTGAGGAGAGGGTTGGGAAACTCTTGTGGTTGGGAAAGCCAGTTCTGACCTGATCTGGCACAATGATTCTTTGTGCCTTACCAGATATTTAAAAGGGGCAAAGCCAGAGGTTGGACAAGAGCTCCTCCCCCGATACCACCCCAGGTCAGACACAGCTCTACTGGGAAAGGTGGAACAGCTCTGCTACCCTAGAGGCTGTGTGGATGTCAAGTGTGCTGCTGTAGTCAAAGGCAACGTGGGATACGGTGGGCTAAAAATTAGGTTGGGGAAGAAAAATCATAAAACTGTGCTGACTGCCATCTAGTGGGTGTGGATGGTATAACTCACAGGCCTCCATGCTCATTCTGGGCTGGGAATGAGAATGGAGAACCACATCCCTTGATTAATTCAGCCTTTTGTGTTTCTCTCTAGCTCGAACCAGGCAGGCCGTTGCCATCCCCCAATGACCTCAAAAGAAAAATACTCATCAAAAATAAACGACTGAAACCTGAGGTTGAACAAAGTAAGTCAAATACAAGCATCTGTGATGGAAGCATACAGACACTGTTTCAACAGTTCAGCTATCTGGAATGCGATGTATTTTAACACTACTGATTTGGGGGGAAGAGGCATAGTGGTGATGTTGCACGTGCTTTACGGAGTGAAGTGGCCACATTCCCTCTTAAGTTTCCTTTCTGCATAAGTTTGTTTCTGCAGTGGGAAAAATATATTCCTGTAACAGAATTGGGAGGGGTCCCAAGGAGAAATGAGAAGAAAGTGAAAGAGGCACTTTAGAATTCATCAAAATATAAGGAACTAGCAGTTTATCATTTTATGTACTTTAAACTCCTCTCAAAAAGTTTTCCTTGCAGCTTGCTCATGTGATCCATACCAATCTAGAGATCCTAGGTGCCCGTGAAAGTGTGTGTGTGCATGTACAGAGATTGGGAGAGAAACTACTGGTGTTTTATCCAGATATTTCCCCCTGTGCTTTCCTGGAACATTTTCTTTGAAAAATATTTTCTTTCAGCAAATATCTTAGTTCAATAAATTAGTAGCATCAACTATTGTATGACTGCATTGTACGTTTGCTCTAGGTGTTCCAAATTAAAATTTTTTATTGTATTAACTATAGTTTACTTTTCTAATGATGCCATTGGAAAATGAAGACAACAATAAAGTATTAGGAGCTAACAAAATAGCACTAAATTATATTACACATAGGTACATGTATAACAAAACACATACATGCATGTTTACACACACACACACATTTTGACAAAGCTGGGACCATAGTAAATATACTAATTGTTTAAATTATTTTTAATTCAACCAGTTAAATATATTTACATTCAGTAGGATATGAATCCACATACTAACTTTAATGTGTGAAACACAGTACAGCATTTATTGTGGAATATGGGATAATTAACGAGTCCCAAGTTGATAGATTTTCATTCTGTGAAAATATCAGTGATAATAAACATGTGTAAATGTTCATTTCATACATTTTTTGCAGCCTTCTCCTTGGAATCAATTGGTACAATTAAAGTTGGTAGCTCAAAGGACATACACATTTTATGCTGTGAGTTATCTTGTTATACTGTCTTTCAGAAGAGTTGTATGAATTTATGCTCTCACTGTAATATGTGAGACTGCTTGTTTCCCAGCATCTTTAATGCTGGCTATTGGTCATTTTTATAATAGAAGAAGAATGATACTTTAATTTTTTATTTGTATGTCTTTGATAACTAGTTTCTTTATCACTATTTATAATTTACCCATTTTCCATTTTGAAAATGATGTCTCTATCTTACTGACTTATAAGGATTTATTATATATTAAGATAATAACCCTGTTTTATAGCAGTTGCAAATACACTTTTTCCTGAAGTTTTGTCAGTCTTCAGTGAACATGTTGCTTTTCTGTCACTTCACCTGAATTATCCTCCATTATGGGCTCTTGCTATCAAGATGTGTAAGAGGGGTTTAAATAAGAAGCCACATTAAGACTGGTAGGAGGTGGGGAGTGGGAGGAGGAGAGAGGGGGAAAAGGTACAGAAAATAAGTAGCATAGACAGTGGGTAGAAAATAGACAGGGGGAGGGCAAGAATAGTGTGGGAAAAAAGAAGCTAAAGAACTTCTGACACATGGACATGAACTAAAGGGGGGAATGTGGGTGGGAGGGGGTCTGCAGGGTGGAGGGGAATGAAGGGGGGGAATGGGACAACTGTAATAGCATAATCAATAAAATATGTTAAAAAAGAAGTCTGGTAGGAGGAGCAGAGATGCCCAATAGGCTGGTCCCACACCCACATGTGACAGATAAAAATCCAGAGGGATATCTCAGCTGCGGAGATCCTCCCTGAGGAGCGAGGTGTCCCAGTCCCATACCAGGCCCCCCAGCCCAGGATTCCAGTACTGGAAAGAAAAGTCCTTATAACTCTGGCTATAAAAACCAGTGGAGATTGAGACTGAGGGAAACAGAAGGCTTCTGGAGTTTCAGGCAATTCCTCTTAAAGGGCCCACACATAGACTTACTCAGACTCATTTCCTCTAAGCTTTAGCACTGGGACAGCAGCTTCAAAGGCACCAATGCCAAATGGGGAGGAACTGTATCAGGCATCAGGGAAAGTGCTGGGGGAGGAACAGCTTTCTCTCAGATAGAAGTGCAGGCAGAGGCCACTATTCCTTTAATGAGCCCTCCCTGCGCAGAGCCAGCAGGAGGCCATATCTGAGTCTCTATCAATCTGCTTACACTCTTTGCCCCACCTTAGTATTCTCTGAGCCCCCCCCCACACACACACACCAAACTTGCAGAACCACCCAAGCTATTCTAGTGTCTTTTCCATGTGAATGGCCTGCCTCAGTTCATGCATCAGAGTTTCCTAAAATCTCTCAAACAAGCAGCATCTGGCCTCAGCGTGCCCCATACCTCTAAGTGGCCTCATGCCTGGCACTAGCAGCTATGGTTCATAGTTTGGCTTTGCCTGGGAACTTCTAAGCCCAACACAAGTAACAGCCATCTGCAGATCAGTTTGTAACTCATGCTGGGCAGCCCCAGGCAGAACACAGGTGGCAGCTGATCTTGGCCTGTACCTCCCAGGAGGCCACAGAGCCAGTGCACTGAATGGACAGCTTCAGACCTGTTGAAGCAACACCACCCAATCAGCTTCACAAGTGACATACTCAAGGGGTAGATTCAAAGGGCACCAGCACCCTGCTGAAGTAAGTCCTGCTCTATGGGGTGGGCTGCTGCACAGCTGATCCTCCACAGTGGTCTGAGCTCAGTGGTTGGTGCTTACAGCTGATAGACCTGGAGTATGTCCTTCCCATTGATGTGCCAATAGAAATCAAGGCTCAACTCTCAGTCCTTACAGCTGATAGACCTGGGGGTATGTCCTTCCCATTGATGTGCCAATAGAAATCAAGGCTCAACTACAAAAGGAAGTTGTACACAGCCCACATGGTAAGTGGAGGGAAATTGAATCTCAAGTGTTCAGCTTCAGTGATCTGCGAGGCTGTGCCACTGGACCCAACAGAACACCTACTATGTTAGGCCACACTGCCAAGCCTGGAAGACTTAGTAGCTCTACCTGATATATAAAAACAAAGACAGTGAAGCTGCCAACATGAGGAGACAAAGAAACATGGCCCAGAGACTAATAGAACAATTCAAAGGATCAATAAATCCAGGAGCTGGATCTTCAAAAATTTAAATTGACAGGCAATGTTAACCAGACTCATCAAGAAAAAGAGAGGACCCAAATAAATAAAATCAGAAACAGAAGAGGAGAAATTACAACCGATATCATAGAAATTCAAAGGATGGCAAGAAATTACCATGAACAACTATATGCCAAGAAATTTGACAACCTGGGTGAAATGGCCAAATTACTAGAAATATAATCTTCCAAAACTGAATTGTGAAGCAGAAAGCCTGGATAAACCAATAACAACTAGTGAAATTGAAGCAGTAATCAAAAAACTTCCGGTGCACAAAAGCCCTGGGCCAGATGGCTTCACAGGCAAAATTTACCAACCATTTAGGGAAGGGCTAACTCCTATCCTTCTTGAACTATTTTTAAAAATTCAAGAGGAGGGAAGACTCAGATTGTTTTCACAAGGCCGCTATTATCCTAATTACAAAACCAGGTGAAGACACAACAAAGAAAGAAAACTATGGGACAGTATCTCTGATCAACATAGATGCAAAAATCCTCAACAAAATATTGGCAAACCAGATCCAGCAATATATTAAGAAGATTATATACCACAGTCAAGGGGATGTTCATCACTGGGGTGCAAGGATAGTACAATATTCACAAATCAATAAGCATAATACACCACATAAATAAAATAAAAGACAAAAATCACATGATTATATCAATAGATGCTGAAAAGTCATTTAATAAAATCCAGCACCCATTTATCATGAAAAACATTCATCGAAGTGAGAATAGAGGGAGCACTCCTCAATATAATACAGGCCATATACAAGAAACCTACAGCCAACATCACACTCAATGGGCAAAAACTAAAAGCTTTCCCCTAAGATCAGGAACATGTAAAGGGTGTCCACTTTAACCACTTTTATTCTAGATAGTATTGAAAGTTCTAGTCACAAGGATCAGACAAGTAAAAGAAATAAAAGGCATCCAGACTGGAAAGGAGAAAGTAAAACTGTCATCATTTGCAGATGACATGATAGTGTACATAGAAAGCCTTATCGGATCCACCAAAAAACTACTCAACCTAATAAGTGAATTTGGCACAATAGCAGGGTAAAAAGTCAGTAATCGGAAATCAAAGGTGTTTTCGTACACCAACAATGAAATATCAAATAGAAACTAGGAACAGAATCCCATTTACTATAGCAAAAATAAAAATAAAATACCTAGGATTAAGCTTAACCAAAGAGGCAGAAAACCTGTACTCAGAAAACTATAAAACACTGAAGAAATCAATTAGGGAAAATGGAAGCAATGGAAACACAGATTCAAAAGAACCTATGCACCCCAATGTTCATCGCAGCACAATTTACAATAGCCAAGTGCTGGAAACAGCCTAAGTGCCCATCATGAGTGGCTAAAAAAACTATGGTGCATTTACACAATGGAATTCTATGCAGCAGAGAGAAAAGAGGAATTCCTACCATTCAGACAGCATGGATGGAACTGGGGAGCATTATGCTAAGTGAAATAAGGCAGGCAGCAAAAGAAATTCCATACAATCTCACCTAATAAGAGGAACCTAATAAACAAAGCAAACAAATGAACAAAACAGAACTAGAGGTATGGAAACAAGCAACAGACTGACACTGACCAGAGGGGAAGCAGGGGAAGTATAAGGGAGGAAAGGAGGGCAAGAGTCTAGTCAAGGAATGGGTATAAATGACCCATGGACATGGACAACAGGGTGAGGATTGACTGTGGGAGTGGTGGGTGAGTGGGGCAGGAGAGAGCATTGGGAAAATTGGGACAACTGTAAAAAACAATAAAAAAGAAAAAGAAACAATAAAAGGAAAAGAAAGAAACAATAAAAAAGAAAGAAAAATGAAATAACAGAGCAAAACTCCTGAAAAAGACCTAAGTGAAATGAAGATAAGGAACCTATCAGATGCAGAGTTCAAAACACTGGTTATCAGGATGCTCCAGGACTCATTGGGTACTTCAACAGCATAAAAAAGACCCAGGCAGAAATGAAGGTTACATTAAGTGAAATAAAGAAAAATCTACAGGGAAACTTTAGTGAGTGGGATGAAGCTGAGAATCAAATCAACAATTTGGAACATGAGGAAGAAAAAAGCATTCAGTCAGAACCGCAAGAAGAAAAAAGAATTTAAAAAATGAGGATAGGCTATGGAGCCTCCGGGATATCTCTAAACATATGAACATTCAAATTGTAAAGGTGCTAGAAGGAGAAGAGGAAGAGCAAAAAATTGATAACTTATTGGAAAAACTATTGAAAGGAAACTTCCCTAATATGGTGAAGGAGATAGACACAAAAGTCCAGGAAGTGCAGAGAATCCCAAACAAGATGAACCCAAAGAGGCCCACACCATGACACATCATTGAAATTAAAATACCAAAGTTTAAAAACA
The DNA here is from genome assembly GCA_004027475.1 of Anoura caudifer. Taxonomy (NCBI): domain Eukaryota; kingdom Metazoa; phylum Chordata; class Mammalia; order Chiroptera; family Phyllostomidae; genus Anoura; species Anoura caudifer. The sequence continues at coordinate 50,588 of PVKU01005903.1, read as the reverse complement.
AAGAGAGAATCTTAAAAATAAGAGAAAAGCAGTTATTTATCTACAAGGGGAGCTCCACTAAAACTGTCAGCTGATTTCTCAAAAGAAATTTTGCATGCCAGAAGGGATTGGCAAGAAATATTCAAAGTGATGAAAAGCAAAGACCTACAACCTAGATTACTCTCTCCAGCAAAACTATCATTTAGAATAGAAGGGCAGATAAACAGCTTCCCAGACAAGAAAAAGTTAAGGGAGTTCATTACCGCAAAACCAGTATTATATGAAATGTTAAAGAGTCTCCTTTAAGAAGGAAAAAAATATTTAAAATATGAACAGTAAAATGACAAAAAATACATATCCTGCAACAATTGAATCTAAAAAACAAAGTCACCCTGGCTGGTTTGGCTCAGTGGATTAAGTGCTGGCCTGTGAACTGAAAGGTTGCCTGTTCAAATCCCAGTCAGGGCACATACCTGGGTTGCAGGCCAGGTCCCCAGCTGAGGGCCTGTGAGAGGCAACTGATTGATGTATCTCTTGCTCATCAATGTTTTTCTCCCTCTATTTCTCCTCTCCTTCCCCTCTCTCTAAAAATAAATAAATAAAATCTTTAAAAACTTTAAAAAATAAAAGTAAAAAACAAAATATGCAAAACAGAAACAGACTCATAGATAGAACATTTTGGTGATTGCCTAATGCGGTGGGTTTTGGGGGATGGATGAAAAGGGTGAAAGGATTAAAAAGTGCAGATGTTTGTTACAGAATAGTCATGGGGATGTAAAGTACAGCATAGGGAATATGGTCAATGATACTCTAATAATTATGTATAGTGTCAGACATCAGGATGATCACTCTCTAAGTTATGTAATGTCTAATCACTGGGGTGAACACCTGATACTAATATAATAATGTATGTCAACTGTAATTGAAAAATAAAAATGATTTTAAAGTGGAAAAAAATCTAAATAAATAAATAAATTAATTAATTAATTAAAAAATGTTTGACCTAAGAAGTCTCCTTAAGGAGCAATCTATCATGGGGAAGGAAGGGGCCAGAATTTCACAGAATTTTAGCTGAAGTAAGGGAAGGGATTACCAGCCAAAATTCAGCTAGTTTAGGGACCAGTTGGTCAGAAAAGCTTTTTGGAAGAAGAGGGAATTATTGTTGCAGATTGGCCTCTACTGTTTGGACAACCTAGATACATCAGAGTGGATGGGAAGAGCGACTTCAGGCAAAGTAGACACAGAGGGGGCCCATGAAAAATTCTCAGAACTTCAGGGTCTCTTACATGGATTAACCTCTCTGAGCTTTAATGTCTTCTGTACCATGGGGGTGGATGGCAGTGGTTTATAAAGTGGTTCTGACAATTGAATGCACTTAATTGTACATAATTGTTCAATAAACAATAGCTATTTTTTTTAAAGACTTAAATCCTCCACAGTGACTGAGCACCCCTCTCAAACCTCTGACCAGAAATTTGGGTGTTCACTCGAGTTTCAGTACTTCTTTATCATGTGTACATGATGTGATCATTGCCTGTTTCTTAAGGTCACCCACCAGGACTAGGTGAGACGCTGGCCTTAGGAACATAGCCCTTTGGAGCCTAGACAGTACATTTTCCTTCCCAGTTTATTTCCTTCTTAGTGTGGGTCTTAAAGACCAGGTTTTGTAAATGATTTAACATGTGTCACCTTCTCCTTCTAGAGCAGCTTGAAGCTTTGAAAAGCATGATGGAAGCTGGAGAATCCGCTGCTCCAGTTAACATCTTAGAGGATTATAATGAGGAGGAAACAGAAAATGGTAAGTTGTTTTTTTTTTTAAATTTACGTGTCACAAAAATACTCTTTAAGACGAAAAATTTATCTTACTGGACTCTTATAGAATGTAATGTTTTAATTCTTAATAGTCAGGTGTGTACTGATGCACCAAACTTAATCTTTTGGTATTTTTTGGTACTTTTCCAAATAGTATTACTTTCAGTTTTCCTGGGTACAAGAGTTTAGTGACTCGGTCATCTCCTTCCTATAGAGCAGTTAGCTGGAGAGATTCACAGAGATTCACAGCCAAAGACTCCTTAAAGCACTTCTGTAGAAGGCAGGGATTGGAGTAAAAGGAATATTTTGCAGTCCTTTCCTATAAACAAAAACGTGAACTTCGGTGTTGTCAATAATGATAGTAGTAAGACAAGCTAAAAAAAGGAAAGGAATTTGAGTAAAGACCTTCAAAGAAATTATTGATTTGTATACACACACAAAATGAATTGGAAACTCAAAACCAATAGTAAAGTTTTAAGTTCAAGTTCATTCAAATAGCCAGCTTGCTAGATTTATATAGGTAGATAATTTTAACAAAAGCAGCCTTGTTTAAAATATTTGAATATTTGCTATTAGCTTCTGTTTTGCTCTGGCCATATAGCCACAACCATAATTTTTTTATTTTAAATGGGTCTTTTGAGAGGTGTGGAATGTTTCTATAAAGTTATTTGTTGATTATGTACCATGAGAATTGTATAACAAAATAATTTGGACTTGCACTTTGTGTTTGTTGGCTAGACAGGGCCTTGAATTTATATAGTGGCATTGGGCTAAATAATTTAGAAATGCTGGTGGAAACTCTCTACATTTGGTATGTAAACATCTGAAATTCACATGTAGACTTTAGGAAAGTTTGATATTATAGGTAAAAACTTGAAATCTGAGAGAATTAACTAATCTTATTCACAACTCCCTAAGAACCCTAAGTATGGAACAGACTTCATAACAGTGGTTTCTGTTGCATGTGCAAACTGTGGTTTCAACTTCACTCCCAGAGAAAAGTTGTAATGATTTACTTTCATGTGTTCTATATGGCAGGGGAGATCTAGAAGACCAAAGATATCTGATATTATTTAGTCAATACCTGTTATGGTTATCTATTACTGTGTAACACATTACCCCAAAATTTAGAGGCATAAAACACCACCATTACTTTCTCCAGTTCTGTGGATTCTCTGGGCTCGGGTTGGTTTCCCTTGCAGTTGCCAGCAGATGGCATCTGGACTGGAATCATCTGAAGGTTCTGCTGGGCCAGTTGCCCAAAATGGTTCACTCACGTTCCTGGCAGTTGTCTCTGCTGGGAGCTCAGTGGGGCCCACTGCCCAGAGCACCCCCGTGCAGCTTCCCCATGTGGTTTAGGCTTCGTGCAGCATGAGGGCCAAGTTTTGTTTCAAGAGGCAGAAAGTAGAAGCTGCTAAACTATTTAAGAGCTATGCCTGGAACTGGGACATCATCACTTCCTCCTTCTGTCATTCACCAAATCAGACTTAGCGTCCACCCCGGTTCTAGGAGGTGGGTGAGAGGCAAGGCTACTTTGTAGAAGAGCAAGTGTGAAGGCAGATGTTATTACAGCTCTCTTTGAAAAACAGTCTGCCACAATGCCTACTATATTATTTTACATTTTTTACAAATAATAAACCTAAACAAGATTTAAGAATAAAATATTGAAATGAATATATTCAAAAGTTCAGTAAAATACTTCTAAAATTTGAAAAGATGAATCTTAGGTAAAAACAATTTCTTCACTTCATAGCTGGTAATCAAAATCATGAAGACAATATTAGAATCCAGTAAAACAAACTAAAGAATAATGGAATACGTTAACAAGAGAAAAAAATAGTAACTACCATTGTTGTACCAGCTTTAAATCAAACAGTTTACATCGTTACATCATCTGATCTTTATTCAACCTGATAAAATAGGCATTATTATGCTCATTTTTTTAGATGAGGAAATTGAAACTGAGAGGTAACTTATTTTGCACATGGTCCCGCAGCTCGTAAGCAATGGGGCTAAGATTTAATCCCAGGATTGCCTTAACTCCTTTTGTAACTTACAATACTGCCCTTATAATATACAGGAATATGAAGAAAGCACAAATATGTAAAATAGTTATTAAAAATTTAAAATATTTATTTAAAGTATATAAAAATTTTTATATATACTGTATTTTTGGACCATAAGATGCACCTAGGTTTTAGAGGAGGAAAATAGGGAAAAAATTTTGAAGCAAAAAATGTGGTAAAATATTTAATAACATAAATAACATAATATTTCACCAATGTAAATGTAAACAGAGCTCAACAGCAGCATTACAACCATTATTCCTCCCAAATTGGTGGGGAGGGTGCATCTTATAGTCTGAGAAATATGGTAAAATGGTTGTTAAAAAATTTTTACAGGCTGCCTGCCTTCTTGAACTATGCTTGGTTCCTCTTGCTTGCTCTGTCGAAGTGTTTAAATTAGAGACTCTAGTCATTTATACATAATAGGATCAGACTGTGATGCCAGCGTAATTACAGCCAACTGGTAGACCAGAACTGAGGTAAGTATCACTCAGGGAACCTAAGAATCAAATATATAACTGGTAATGCAGAAACTTCTATGCCCTTAAAGAGAAATTCAAGTAGATTGTTCCATCCTCTTAGCTAATCTCCTATATCAATACTATCCCTTGTGATTATTTCTGTCAAAATGTAATCAAAATCTCAAGCATATTTTGAAATAACATGGGAGCCACTAGAGGCATTATTTTGCCTATAAGAATAATTAATATATTCATAAAAGCTAAGAAAGTACCCTTAAGGAGGATAAGTGGAATCACATTGACCATCATTTTAGATTAATGTGCTCAAAAAATTTCACATCTTTGACTTCCATTGGTTATATTCTTTCTCCTTTAAAAAAAATTTTTTTAACAACTGGTGCCAGCTGGTATGCCTCAGTGGATTGAGTGCTGGCCTGCGAACCAAAGGGTTACTGGTTTGATTCCCAGTCACGGCACATGCCTGAGTTGCAGGCCAGGTCCCTAGTGGAGGGCACACAAGAGGCAACCACACATTGATGTTTCTCTCTAAAATGGTTGTTAAAAATTTTTAATTGTAGAAAATAGAAAAGACTCTCAATCCAACCATGTGCCCATTCATTAGCTAGACTTAGATTCAGAAGGGAAGGTGACTTCCAGGAATGTGAGACAAGCAATGGGTGATATCAGAATTCTGATGTGTGTGCCTATGTGTATTTGCACACTCAAGAGATGGTAACATCCATTCATACAACTCTTTTAAAGTAGTTATTAAGTCTCTACCACTTGTATGGAATGTACCCCTGAATTCAAATAGTTTATATCTGGCTGGGCAGCTTAGACTGCAGGTATAAAATAGAAATTTAATAGTGATTCTGGGAAGTTTTAACACCTTTGTTATAGACTGTGGGTCATGGAAACCTAATGTCACCTTGAGAGCATTGTGCTGAGAACCCAGAGAAATCTCATCTATACCTTACTGTGTGACCTCACAAGTCACATCCTGTCTCTGAATCTATTTCCTCATCTGTGAAATGAAGATACTGGACTAGATTAAGACCTATTGCAGCTCCACAAATTTGTTTTCCTGCCCAAAGCCTGTATGACCTACTGTTTTTTGTTTGTTTGGTTGGTTGGTTGGTTGGTTGGTTTTTTAATCATCTGCCTCTAGAGTATCCCCTTATCAGCATATCAGTTCCAGAGGAGGAAGGTGTCTGTCTGTCTTGCCTCACCTTCACCATGCCTGAAATAGCATCTAGCTATAAAGCAACTTTTCAAATTCTGAATCCAATATAACATCATTTGAAAGATACCACTATTTTATCTTGACCAAAAAGGAAAAATACTTCCAAGTAATTTTAAAATACCATCAGTTGAATGATACATTGCGATGCCAGTTATATTAAAATGTGCAGGGGGATGAGGGTGAGGGAAGGCATCTTAGAATCAGTGAAATATTTTTACATTTACTCTTGTTCTTGCCTTTACTTTGCACATTTTAAACATGCTTTTGAAAAATATCTCTAATTGTTATGAATCTGCTCACTTCCCTTGTGAGTCCATAATCAGAAATTGTTTCACTGGGGTGTTTGTTTGTTTGTTTGTTTGTTTACAATATTTGTCCCTCAAGGGTCTTGGCTAGTTTTTAGGCAAATTCTTTACTGGAGATCATGGGAATCCAGATCTTACACCAGCATGTGGTTCATTTTATAATGGGTGACCCTTTTTTCACCAATGAAGTTGGGTGATACTAGAGTTCTTATCAGTCTCCTGGGACAGTGGATGGAGTACTTCCGTGCATCCTTTTACAGCCTGGGCCATGCTCCTGTGCTCTCACTTCATTTAGTGCCTACTTCTCGCTCCTCCCTGGCAAAGCCCGAGAAATGACTTCAGAACCTTTTAACTCTCACCAGGTTTGACAGATGGCTTGCAGGAGCAGTATAGTCCTTCCAAGCTCTCCTTTTTTGGTCACATAATGACTTATGGACATTTTAGTCTCCTTATTCAGTATTATTAAATGTATTTCCCTTTTCTTGTATCTTCTTGTTTTCCCTAGATCTCATGGAAGATCAAAATATATTATTTGTGAGTTACAGATACACCTGAGGTGTTGAGGCTTTAATTTTTAGGGCTTGAGTTCTGGGGTGGAGATAATCATTCAAATAAGAAGAATTTATGAAGCATCCAAACAGGTCAGCATCATGCAAGAGGCAAGAGAAAGAATAAATAACAAGATAATGCTCCTTGATAAGAGTTTAATGAGAGCTTTATTTGAAAAATGCTTGCATAATTCAGTGTTCCCATCTTCCTTCGGCTTCCTTCTCCTCTGAAAGGGCTTACATTCCCCAGCATTTTAGAGAACCTCTGAATGCTGGTGGTCATTTGGCCTCATGGATTTTTCTTTTGTCTTTCATACAGCTGACCAAGAAGAAGAAGCTCACCCTGAATACAAATATGGAAATGAACTTTCTGCTGATGACTTGGGTCACAAGGAAGCTGTTGCAAATAGTGTCAAGAAGGTCAGAGTCTTGGTGTCCCTTTTATTTCATGACTCTCAAGAGATAGCAGCTGTTAGTTATGACATTTGATAAATGTAACCACCACACGAGACAAAAGGAGCCTATATTTTCTCTTCTAAATTGGGTGATCAGATTCATATCTAAACTCAAGACACACACATTAAGTTAAGAAAGACAGTTAAATCCCTCGTTAATCATTCCCACTGTTGACCACTACCCATTTGGTCAGTGTCCTTTAAATATTTTCATTTACTGCATTATTCTAGGTCAGCGATTTTCACCCTTTTCCATCTCATGGCACACATAAACTAACTACTAAAATTCTGTGGCACATCAAAAAATATATATTTTATTGATCTGACAAAAATAGGTATAATTTCAATTCATTCACATTGGACTGCATTGCTGTGTAGGTTGTTGCCATTTTTTTAACTTGACAATCCAAGGGAAAAGAGGTCAGTGTTCCTGACTAAATAGTCAGGTATTTCACATTTTAAAAATTCTTACAGCACTCTTGTTGAAATTGCTATTCTAGGCAAGTAGGGAGACAACAGCAGCATCCCAGTGGCAAAGGTCAGCCTGTTGAAATCATCAGGAAAATGACCCCTGATTGTCACAAGCAAGACCTCATTCCAAACCAGCTCTGCTAGTTAGGTATCTCAACTCCCTGCTAGTGGAGAGTAAGCATAAAAATACTCTCATCTATCCAACCAGTCAGCCAAGAAAAATAGTTACTGTGTACCTACTATGTGTCAGGCATAGTCTAGGCCATAACAACCCAGAAGGGTCAAAACATGCTTGTTCTGCACCCTCATGGAGTTTGTAGTCTGAGAAGAGTTTATAAGAAGGGAGCAGGAAACAGACAATGAACAAGTAAACAGTCAATGGCATGATAACAATTTGTGACAAGTGCTATTATGAACCTAAAAGTGACAGTTTAAATGGAGAATAATATCATGGAGGAAATAAGGAAACCAGACCCAAAGGGTAAAGAGGAACCAGCCAGGCACAGAAATAGAAAAATAACTATCCGCAGAGGGACCACAGCAGGAACAAAAGAGTGTGAGCAGGATAGACCAAGTGAGGGTGGAGTAAAACAAGGTGAGCACTAGGTGATGCAGGATTTGGGGTCCACTTTGAGAGAATCAGATGTTAATTTAAGTGAAATGGAAAGCCAATGAAAATATTTAAAGAAGGAGGCAATGTAGCCAAGAAGAGATTTTTTTAGTCATTATGGTTATAGTACAGAGAAGTGTTTAGAAGGAAGCAAGAGTGCACACAGGAAGAGCACTTAGGCTATGCTGTTACACCAGACCAGAGCCCTGAGGGTTTCACTGGACAGTAGGAACAGAGGATTGAGTGGATTCAAGATCTACTGAGGAAGCAAAAATGATTCAGCTTGCTGATAGATTGAATGTGGGGAAGTGAGAGAGAGAGAGAGAGGGAAGCAAGATCGCTCTGTAGGGTTTGTGCTTGAGGACCTGGGTTGACTGTGGGGAAGAGTGGAAGAGAAAGAATTCAAGAGTTTCAGGTAAGACAGGCTATTTGAGGACTGTGAGATACGAAAGGGGTATTTATACGGCATTGGTGTTTATGTAGCATTGGCTCTGACTCTGGGCCAATTTCCTAATTGTATAGCCTTGGGTAAGTTACCTAACCACTCAGTGCCTTGGTTTCTCCACCTGCAAAATGAAGGTAATTATTGGTCCGTTGTGAAGAGGGAATGGGTTTAGTATATGGAAAGAACTTAGAATGGTGTCTGGCATATGGTAATTCTTGTAAAGGCCTGAGGTGATGCCATGGTCATCTTCACCATTGTCATTACCATCATCACTAGTAACATCATCACCAGAACCTAGAACTAGAAGAGAGGTTGGGTTAGAGACATAAATTGGGAGTTCAGAAGATGTTTTTTGAAACCATGGAAATAAATGCGATGACCCATAGGAAGAGGCAGCAAAGAAGGCCCAGGTGGAGCCTGTTTAAAGGGAAAGTCACAGGAGGTGGACCGGAAAAAAGAGCGAGGTATAACTGTAAAAAATAGGAAACCAGGCAATGAGACCAAGGAAGCCATGAGAACAGTGTTAAGAGAAAGCGTGGTTGTTCTTTTCCCCCAGCTTTATTGAAATATAATTGACATATTGTGTAAGTTTAAGGTGCACAGTGTAATGATTTGATACAGGTATATGTTGTGAAATAATAACCACAAGCAGGTTAGTATGCATATCCATCATCTTATATAATTATCTTTTTGTGTGTATGTGGTGAGAACACTTCAGATCTGCTCTTGTGACACCTTTGAAATATAAAATACAGTTCTGTTAACTGTTGTCACTCATGTACATTCAGTCCTTGGAACTTACTCCTCTTATAACTGGAAGTTTGTGTCCTTTGACCAATAAAAAGCTCCCCATACCCTAGCACCTGGCACAGTGGTTGATTTTTGATGATTCCATTGAGTGATTAAGAAGACACAAGAGTGCCCATTGGATTGGTAACATTGGGAACCTGGCAAATAGAAGTTTCAGTGGAATGGTGGGGGCCACTGGAGCAGACAGATGTGGATGAGCAGAGACTATATTTTTGAATAGTTTTGCTATAAAGAGGAGTAAGAAATGGGCTGGTGGTTAAAGGTAGCCTGAGAGGTCAAGGGAGTGTTATTTTTAAGATGAATCTGGAGTGTGTTTGCAAACTGTTGGAAATAGTGCCGGTAGAGAGGGAGAGATTAAGTCTTGCAAGAGAGAGAGGGCAGACCTGCCTGTGAATTCCTTAAGAAGGGGGTGGATGGGATCATGGTGATGTGAAGGTATGGTCTCTAATTGGAGCAGGGATACTTAATTATTGAAGACAGTGGATGGAGAAGCATGTGGTTGATAGATACATTTGGTGGTAGGAAAATGGGAGAGTGTATGTCTGATTAGCAAAGCCAAGGGAATTTAGCTATTCTGACAGAGAATTATGACTACTTTGAGACTATTGGATCCAACCTACTAAGACTCAGTGCTTACCTTTATGCTGTATTACTACATACAGCATAGCAATACAGGGAATACATACAGCCTTTAGCAATACCCAACCATGAGTGTTGAATTGCAGAAGAGAGACTGTTCATGCTTGCTGACTTTTGAATGTCAAGAGAGATGACCACACTGATTACTTCCCAAGCCCCATGTCTAAATCAACCAAATCATTAATTAAATTACCATCGGAAGGATCTAAATAAGTGAAAATTGTCAACAAAGGAGGGAAACAGCATTAAAATTAGCTTGTATGCGAAACAGTATCCTTTCAGTACTTGCTTTTGTTTGGGGCTGTATGCCATTAATGAATTCCCATCTTAACAAATAAAAAGAGTAACAACTTTACCTATATTTATTTAAATATGTGCATATATATGGCTGGAAAATTTGGAATTTAGACCTTCAGAGAAGTAAACAAATTATTGTCTTCCTTTAATTTAGGTTTCTGATGACCTTGAACATGAAATCAACAAAAAGGTAAGAAAATAATTTCCTTGTGTAAGTTTTTTCATTATGAGACACTATATATGGATGGCCCTTTAATACTGAATATTATGTACTAAGTGCTGTTACTCTATCCTCCCCCTGCTCCATGGAATGTCAAGCTTATTGTTTGTGGGTATAATATTTACATGCTCGATGGATCTAATTTTAAGAGTCCTTAAAAGAAAGAATTAATCACAATGGTGAAATGATTAAATCCCAATAAAATTACAAAATTAGGGCAAGTGATTAAGACAATTTTCCTAAAAATAAATGTCCATTGCAGTTAGATATTTTCTTAGCTGGGCCTAGAGATTGTATTCCAAAAATAGGAACACATGATCATCAACTCATTGAATTTAGAAGTACAAATGACCTAGTAATTAGTGAGCAAATGCATATTGTAGTGGAATAGAAAGGCGATCCTGATTCCAACTCCATTGGCCTTCTGAGAGATTGTTAACTTCATATTCTACACATTCTAGGAGTTTGACATTGTTAGATACTAACTTTATTGTAAGGAAAGTATAGTTCCATTTTAGTTTCTTTTATTTCTTTCTAAGTTCCTCATGAAATCAGAGTGGTCTTATTTAGGAAATGTGGGTGGTTTGTTACAGCAGTGAGACTGATGGCAGTCTCAGCAGAAATCAGCTTGTAACTTGATCGCCACACTTCAGAACTTCAGAAAAGACTGTCTAACTAGCTGTGGGTTCCTGTCTTACTGGGAGTAAACATTTACTGTGTAAATATTAATTTTGGAATAATTATGGATAAGCCTGATCCCAATCCTCTCCCAAGATATTTGTATAATTCTACTAGAATTTCACAAGGTGTTGGAGTGAACAAAGGCAACGTTGACCTTTGTTCACCCCTTTTATTGTAGCTGTGACTGATTATTTTAATCCTTAAGGCCTCAGTCTTTTCATATGGTCAGGCAGGACTCAAAGGCTCGCCACACACGATTACTGACAGTAATGACAGTGGGTGCCCAATTTCAGCCCGGTGCCCAGCACATGACACTTGTGTTACTTACACAAAAAGAATCAGACATGGCCTCTGCCCTATTTGGGAGGGTGGGACATATGAAAAAATGATTAAAAAAATAAATTACAGTATTAGATATGTAACTCAGGCTTTTATTTGTAAAATCAGTTTGATGATTTAGAGTATCAGGTCATCAGATGAGAAGACAAACAGTCTGACCATTTTTTAATTATTGAATTGATTCGTGTGACTCAGCAGTTCATCCACCTGTAACAATCTATCCAGGAAATGGAGCTTTTCAAATTTTTCAACAGAATGTTGCTCACTTTTGGAGGCATTATTTTTGTTGTTGGTTTTGTCGTTTTGTTCTGATTAACCAAGAAATAACCTAAAATAATCTTTCCTTCTGTGCAAAATAGTATAATTTTGATATTTCAATCAGGACAATGTCTTATGTAGTGGGTTATCAGATTATTTTAAGAATGGACTTTTGAAAAAATATCATGAGCTGCTTAAGTATGTGGTTTTGAATCCTAGAGCGTGTTAAGCAAAGTGTGGACCCCAGAGGGGCCATGTCGTTGTCACTTGGAAGCCAGTTATAATGCAAGTTCTTAGGCCCCAGCCCAGATTCATGCCGTGGGGAAGATCTGAGGGTGCGGCCCAGGAGTGTTTGGGTTTTAATCACCTCTGGTTGATTCTGATGAATACAAAGTTGGAGAGTCACTGTTTTCACTTTCTGCCTCCATTCATGAAAATAAGAATAATTAGTACCTGCTATGTGTATTTCATAGCATTGCTGTAAATCTCAATGTGTTTCATATTTTAAAGTCCTTTGAAAAATCTAAAAAATGTCCTGAAGATAATCCTTTTGATAATCCTTTTGATTATTTGTAGCTACAATAGACATTAACTTTTAAAACACTCCTTTAGCATAATTGAGCAAGGGAAAGAAAGGTCTTTATTTCAATTTGTGTGTGTGTGAATTCTCTTTAGTGAGGAAATCTGTAGCATATATCTGTGAGTCCTGCTAACGTCACCGACATGTATGTTCCCTTCACTGTGCTTGTAGGGCCTGGTTACTGTAGAAGATGAGCAGGCATGGATGGCATCTTATAAATATGTAGGTGCTACCACTAATATCCATCCGTATTTGTCCACAATGATCAACTATGCACAGCCCGTAAAGTTTCAAGGTTTCCATGTTGCTGAAGGTAACACCAAAGGTTGAATGCTATGCCTGTTTGGTCTGCTTTGCTGCTGTTATGCTGATAAGCTGTGATCTGACTTGTTGCCACTTTCCTTCCTGGGCCTGCGGACTGTTCCACCTCATCCTTGTTTTAGTTTGACAGACCGCAAATCCTTGGCACGTGGAGGCACTTGTGGTGTCATTCCCTACATCATCCACAAGGTGGCTCTGAGAGACTGTACTTGTTAATGTGCAAAGAGGGTAGCCTTTTGCGTTAAATATATTTTCCGAGACCCCTTTTCATCAAAAGCTGGTCTCTAAAAACGTGTAAAGTATTTTATAATTTTATTCTAATTATTTCTTGGCTAAAGAAGTCATCATTATCATCATTGTTATCATCATCATCAAATATACATATTTCAAGGATGGCTGGGTGTGGTAGCTTATACTTAATTTGCTTCATGACTCCAAATTTAATCCATCGCCCTTTTTTTTAAGTCAATTGTCTCCATCCATAGAACACTAATGAAAGTAGAGGCTACTAACATGATAATGGAACATCTGTCTGCAAAGTCTCTTGATTCAGGGTGTAATTCTATTTATTGCTTGCTTTATTTCTCAGAGCGTTTGATAGCAGGGTTTCTGAGTGCATCTTTGCTTTCCTTTACAGAACGCAATATTCATTATAACATGTCTTCTTTTAATGAGTCTGTGGGTCTAGGCTACTTGAAGACACATGCGATTGAATTTGTGAAGTATCCTTATGGAAAGAGTGGTTAGTGCACTTTCAGTTTGGCAGGAGCCTCTAAAACAGATAAGTGGCTAATACGTGATTGTGGTTATAGAGCTAATAAAATAATGTGTGTGAAAGACCACAGTGACTATGAAAATCTGCCGATATGTGAATTGTTTTCATAATCAACCCAGCAAATTGTGGCTTTCTCCGAAGCATCATTTATAAATGTGAAATTTGCTCTGTTGTCTCCTTTTTTGTCTTTATTAGTCTAGGCCTTTGTTGTTTCAGCCCTTTGTTGTTTATTTATTGTTGCTAGAATAAGCCTTTTTTCCCTTTTCCTTAATAAGTTACCCAGTTATAACAAACGGCAAATGAGTCGCATTTACCCCAAGGGAGGCCGAGTCGATTCCAGTAATTACATGCCTCAGATTTTCTGGAATGCTGGCTGCCAGATGGTTTCACTGAACTATCAAACCCCAGGTAGGAGCTGATGTCCAGTGACCTCAAATTCCGTGAGAATACTTTGACAGGACGCTGCCAATAGCTGCCCATCCCTTGGCTGTGGGCATTTTTTAAAGGAAACAGACATATAGCAAAACAATGTGATGAATTTATGTAATGGTGGTAAATCAAAAACTCAAAATGGAGCAATAAAACAATGATAGAATAATATATTTTGATTTAAATCAAATTTTCTTTTGCAAATGCCATGATTACTCTGCTAAACATTTTCCCTATTCCAAAATATATCTGATTTTTCTTCCATTTGGATCAAACTGATCTTTGTTTCCAGAAACAGAATTAAATGCAAAGAAATTGAGTATCTTTGTATAGTAACTATGACTCATTTTTCCTTTGAAAAGCACTTTCCCACTGTTAACATTCTCAATGAATGACACAGTGGTACCTCACCATGTGTGGGATATTATGGGGTAGACTCTGCTAAAATGGTATGTAGAGAGTTACGTGATCTTAGAGGTACTAATATATAATTTGGTCTTCCAAAGTGTACTCAAAGGCAGGTTTCCAATATATGATTTCTCCCTCCCCAGGAGAATGGTAGACTTTCATAAATTCATAAACAAATTTTAATGTTTTTTGATAATTGCTTAAGAGCCTAGGATCATAATTTTAAGATTAGAGGAAGAAAAGTAATGGGCTCTAGATGCTTACCTAAAAACGGTGAGAAAAATGCCACAAAATCTATTTACTTTTCATGGTTAATTTCAGAGCATGTTTCATAATATTGGTAAAGAAAACAGAACAGTGCTTTCTTGTTCAGGTCTTAGCTATATGGGGGTCCCTCCCATGTTTCTGAATTTTTGTTCTCTCATCTATCTGCCACACTTTGAGAATCTCTCTCCACTTTGCCTCTATCCTCTGGACTGATTGAAAGGTTCTTTGACATTCGTCCTTTTGGCGTGAAGGTGGCCTGACTGTGTTTCCCACCTGTTGTCAGGACCTCCTCAGTGACCAGAAGTTGGAGTCAACTCTGCACAGTGCACTCGTCCACCTTCACTACATTACACTGTGACCAGATTCCAGTACAGTCCCAGAGTCTTTCTAGCAGAGACAAAATAGTTTTACTTTCTTAAAATAGTTTTACTTTCTTAAAGTGGTGTCAAGTTGCATTCTGAGTTATCAGTGAGCACATTACATGCGCTAGATGACCCTAAAGCAATTTATTCAGTAGGTCAGCTTGTTTCATTCTGTAATGTTAGGTTTTAATCACATCATTTTGAAGAAGAAAAATATACATCAGCTGACCCATTTCTTTGGCTGATAGAGTGAAGATTTTGTCTGCTTATAAGAGAAAAATCATAAGCCATGCCTTAACCCCACTAGAAGAATTCACCTTAAGTTACTGATTTTTCATCATCCTTACCTAGTTTATTTTTTTTTTCTTAATGGAATTTTATATTCACACTTAACCTACTGGGTGTCTCTAGGGAAACCTTCCTATGGGGTCATAAGGCACATCCTCTCCAACTACATCAGGTGGGACAACTGTACTCAACACTAACTAAATTCTCACAGTGAATCCAAATTTTAAAGCAATGCTAGAATGATCTTTATGAAAACACATTTTATGTTTAATTTAAATGAAACACAAGGTCATTCAACATAGAAGAGAGAGTTGTATGCTCAGGCAGATACAGAAGTACTTTGTGGTGTTAAAAAAGACCTTTCAACCTGGGGTAAGTATCTGCTTTCCATTGTTTAAAGTCACCCCATCAGGATCTTTTTTGTCCAGGGAAACGAGATGCTAAATTATTTTTGTCTCTTGACAGATTTAGCGATGCAATTGAATCAGGGAAAATTTGAGTATAATGGATCATGCGGGTGAGTAATGTGATTTAAACTGTTGTCGCTGTGTTCCAGCATTCTGTGCTACAGTCCTAATGAAACTGTCATTTTTAATTAGGGACTGCTGAATTTAAGCCATGTTTGAGGGGTGGTATAGAAACAAATGAAATCCCTGGACAGATTGTAGTTGCAAATATACATTCTTCATCTCCAGTTGTGTAGATTTTTAAGAAAGATTCTATTTATTTATTTTTAGAGAGGGGAAGGAAGAGAGAAAGAGAGGGAGAGAAACACTGATGTGTGAGAGAAACATCAATTGGTTGCCTCTCACACTTGCCCCAACCAGGGACCTGGCCTGCAACCCAGGCATATGCCCAAACAAGGAATCAAACCAGCAGCCTTTTGGTTTGTGGGACAGTGCCCAGCCCCCTGAGCTACACCACTAGAGATGTAAAAAAAATTAACCACTAGTTACGCAGTTTATCATATACACACTACAGTTTAACTTTCTCACTTTAAATTCAATGGTGGAGATTTTTATAGCTGGGACAAACAGTGATTCCTGCTCATTTGGACTTTAACTAGACATTAAAGATGTGTAATTTACCTAGGGCAAATAGAAGAATGAAGTTGCATTTAATTCAGCTAGAAAGAAAGCATTGTCTTCTCTTCATTCTTTTGTGTATCTTATAAATAGTGCTCTAAAATCAGTGAAACAAGTGTAAAATAGGAAATGTTAATTCCAGTGAAATGCTGAAAGGGTAAATGAAAAGATAAAGTTAAAATTCTGCAGAGCTGAAAAGCACTGTGTGGCCGTACCCCCCCATGCATCTGTCCCCAAGCAGCACCACAGGCAAAGGGCCCCAAACCCCTGCTCTAAATTCAGTGGAGTATCATCCACCCTGAAATGCTACTCTCAGAAAGTTCTTGGCCTTTCTGCTTGAATATCTAATTTTTTATCACTAGAAACAGCCAGTCACAGTAAATTGTTTCAGCAATTGTGAGTTTGAAGTGCACACTGTCCCCTCTTCCTTCCTGTCACAGGGTTCCCTGCCAGTGTGCCAACACACAGTGCCAGCCCGCTTGCCCAGACCACAAACATAGCTGGACTGTACACAGCATTTTTTCTGCTGTGTATTTTGAAAGAAATAGAAAGTGTACACCTTAAACTTAAACTAATACATTTTAAGTAAATTAAGTCTATAAAAGCAGGGGAAATGCCATAAAATTTATGCAGTTAAAAAAAACAACAGCCCTGGCTGGCATGGCTCAGCTGGTTGGGCAATCATAGTACGGAGTGGAAGGTCACCAGTTTGACTCCGGTCGGGGCACATGCCTTGGTGGCGGGCCTGGTGCCTGGTTGCGGGTAGACAAGAGGCAGCTGATTGATGTTTCTCTACCTCTGTCTCTCTTTCTTCCCATCCTTCTAAGTAAATAAATAAAATCTTAAAAAAAAATACATTGCAGACTTTTTTTAGAACTATTTTGCTACTGAATGCAAAGTGTTTGTAACCAGGAAATTGTGCATACAGATTGATGGATGGACCCCCAGGGCCAGGCTGAGTCAGTGAGGCCCCTGGGCAGCTGTGGTGTGGGCATGAAAACCCTCTGCTGGAATCTGAAGCCCCAGGTTTGAGCCCCAGCTCATCTGCATGAAATGTCCCTGGACAGGCGTGTTAGATTCTGATGCTTGGCTTTCTGCTTAATAAAATGAAGACAGTAACACCTATCACACAGGTTTGTTGTGGCAGCTCAGGAAGGGTGAATATGAGTGCATCTGAAACTACTTCATGAACTGCAAATTTTGGTGCAAAAGTGAAGTTCAAAGAATACTGAAGACCTTATGGTTGTTCACACTCAGAGACCTGGCAAGGATAAATGAGCTCCCTGATCAAATCAGGCCTTTAAGTTCAGGGAGGCAGCCATGGCCCTGTGGTTCATACAGACACTTCAGGCCTGGCTGTGCATCTCCTTGGACGTTTCCCTATGGTTAAGTAAAGCCAGAGCCTCCCATGCTCACCTCAGCTGTCCCATAGCTGGTACTGACACCGGGAGGGGAATTGCTTGCAAGTGGAAGAGGTCTCCACAGGAATTGTATGCCTTCATTACATTTCTTTTCAGGAGTTTTCCCATAGTTCACATGTACATGTCTCTCCTTCTGTACCATTGTTTATTTTAAAATATGTTCATAAGCTAGGATGATGTTCCTTTAGTCTAAATTCTGGGCTATGGATTTGAGATGTCACCAAAAGCCTAAGTCCCACCAGAGGGGCAAAAACATATGATTGCTCAGTGGGGCAGCCTGACATAAGAGGCTTTGACAGGATTGTTCAGTCTGCTGTGCCCTCCCCTCCTCCACCCTCCCCTTTCCCCACACCCAGCCTGAAGGCACAGAAAAGAAATCTTTCTCATCTGTGACCTTTCGTGCCCCTCAGTGACAAAGGCATCATACCTGGCAGGTACAGAGCAGCCATTCAGGACACCTTTCCATGGAGCAAGGGCACCCATGCCCTCATGGCCTTCACAAGTAGTCCTTGTCATTCTCCCATTCATGTGCAGGACTTTTAAATAAATCCTGTGGGCTGCCTCTGAGTGCTGCATGCCTGTGCCCAGCAGTGGTGTTCTGTGCCTTTTAGGCCGACCATGGCAAACAGTAGCTATTTTATATCGAACATTAGTGTGCAACGCACACTTAACATTCCTGACTCTAGCAACAATACCGGAACATTGGAAACCTGCCTGGGAATCCCTCTGCTCTGCAGGCTGCTCTTTTGGGAGGTGATGCCAGTGGGCACAGCAAGTGTGATTTTTTACCAGGGAAGTGACCAGTACTTTATGAAAGACTCATTTTTAAAACTGGAAAAATGGGAAGCATTTCTAATGAAACAATATAAGACAAATTAAGTTCTCAAGTCTTTTCAGGCTTACAGAGGTAATTGTATGATTGATATAAAACAGTATGACTTTCTTGATTCAAAGATGCATGCTTTTTACATAACTTTCTCAAATTGGAAGTGTTTTAAAATCTGTAGCATCTTACAGTTATAATCAGTGGCCATTTGTCTTTCTTGCTGGTAAATAAAATAATGGAGGGTTGAATGTAATTGAAGGCATCATAGGGGTGATCAAATAGGATATATTTCCTTATGACCCCACCCTTTGATTCCTATGGCTGCTGTTCAGCCACCTGACTGAAGACCCTTTTCTCTTCCTCCTTTGCCTTTGGAGGCCCCACAAAGTTCACAGATCATCCTCAGATCCCTCCACTTGCCATTGACTTTGGCCTTTGCCCACGCCCACCACACAGACCTATGCCAAATTCTTTTTCTGTGCCAAAAAAATCAGGCAGGACCAGCTACCTAGTTTCCAGGGTATGATGCAAAATGAAAACAAAGAGCTTCTTGCTCACAAATTATTAATAAAGAATTTTAAGTCAGTGGCTGCAGAGCCTTAAACTAAGCACAGAGCTGTCGAAGTACAGGGCCCTATGCAGCTGCATAGATCCCATAGTCCTAATGCACCGCTGGGCTCCTGTCAACACCGGGGTCCCAGGACTTGCACAGACAATGGGGCTGTGAGTAGCAGCCTCTGCTGCATCTGTAGGTAGCCTTGGGTCCAGAACAGACACTCCTTCACAACAGCTGCAGAAGTGTTAGCCCTAAGCCAGGGCTTACCTCGTAATCCTGTCAACACACCTGCACGCTCTCTTTTATTTTTTAAGTATACAGGTATAAAATGAACACATTAAACTGAAGGCTGCCTGCCTTGGAGAACTGGATTTAGGATTCTTGCCCTTTTTCCCTGGCATTTGCTATTTTGGATCAATTCACTCTTTCGCAGATTAGTTTTCTTCTAACCAGGTCTAAAAGCAGGATATGACAAGAATATTTTTGGCACTAAACATCATCAACATCACATTTGTTTATTTTTGGTGAGAAGGGGCTCCTGGCCCTTAAAAGAAATGACTGCAGAGCATGGGAAATGCTGGATCTGTGGACAGCCACTGTCCAGGGGGATTCTGGACTGGAAGGATGACTACAGTCTTCTGTGGACCCCAGAGTCCTCACCTTTCCCAGGAAACAGCATGCAATGTTTCATGAACTGGAATCCAAATGCTGCTCCTCCTGTGAAAGGCAGAACCATCCTCCGTTACCTCCCTCACCCCTGACGCCTGTTACTTTGCCAGACAAAGCTGGTAGGTAGGCTTCCCTTGGAGAAGTGTGTGCAGCACTGTAGTTACTCAGAGACTTTCCTTCCTAAGTCTAGCTTTGCTGTGTCATCATGTTCTCCAGTGGCTAACACTTGCCACAGAAATAGGCCCAAGTCCAAAACTCTGTGTATACAGAACACATTCTCCTGTTTGCCGTTAGAGAGCTTTTGTGTTAGTATTCTGGGCTGCATTCTCTTGGAGACAGGTGAGTGTTCCTCTCAAATTATCTTTATGCATAGCAGTACCTTGAAATTATGGTAATTATCAAACTTTCCGTTAGATCTCGTAATTTAATACATTAGTTAAAATACTATAAAGAAGTAGAGTATCATCCTGGCTGGTGTGGCCCAGTGGATTGAGAGCTGGCCTGAAAACCAGTTGCTAGTTCAATTCCCAGTCAAGGCACATGCCTGGGTTCCCAGTTGGGGGCCTCTAAGAGGCAACTACACATTGATGTTTCTCTCCCTCATGTTCTCCTTCCTTCCCCTGTCTCTAAAAATAAATAAATAAAATCTTTTTTAAAAGAAGTAGAATATTGCATATTTTCTATATTTTGATAACTGTAGCTTATATAGTTTTTTATTGTTATTCTTTATATTTCAATTGTGCATATAACAGCAGGTATCTCTAGAGGTCCATGGCATAAACAAGTTCAAGAGAAAATGGTAGTATCAGGCAGTCCCAGATGTCCCTGATCCTAGAGTCTAGAAAACATCCCTCTTCCCTGCTCTTCTTTAGGATTATCAGTAGGGCAGGGTTCTTCTCTTCAGTCCTTAGGGTCCTCTGCCTAAGAAGCCTAGATCCTAAGTTACAGATAGGGAAGAGGAAATATTTAGTGTCCTGGAGAGTTAGTGTTTTAATCTTTTTAAAAGCAACTAATAAAATAAATTCTTTCTGTGCTTGTGTCCCACCAGGTACCTTCTCAAACCAGATTTCATGAGACGGCCTGATCGAACATTTGATCCTTTCTCTGAGACTCCTGTTGATGGGGTTATTGCAGCCACATGCTCAGTGCAGGTAAGGCCCCTGTGCTTCGTGGAATAGTGTAAGGCAGATAGTCCTGGAAATGTCTTAAGAAATCACAATTAAAATTTTTAATATCAAGGGGCAAGATCCATGTGTTGCTCTCAACTTTGACATAAAATTCCCCGTATTTTCCTTGAGGTACATTTTTGTCACGAATAAAATTATTAGTTACTTATACTGAAATACACCAATCAAAAACAGTACCTATAAAGGACATGGAGCAACAGGGACTCTCATTCATTGCTGGTGGGAATGCAAAACTTTGGAAGGCAGTTTGACAGTTTCTTGCAAAACTAAACGTATTCTTATCATATGATCCAACAGTCATGCTCCTTGGTGTTTACTCAAATGAATTAAAAACTATGTCTACACAAAAACCTACACCATGGTGTTTGAAGCAGCTTTATTTGTAATTGCCAAAATTGGGAAGCAACCAAGATATCCTTCAGTAGGTGAATGAACAGATAAACTGGCATATCTAGACAATGGAATATTAATCAGTATTAAAAGGAAATGAGCAGTTGAGTCATGCAAACACATGAAGGAAACAAATGCACATTATTAAAGGAAAGAAAAGATAATCTGCAAAGTCTACATACTCTGTGAGTTCAACTATGTGACATCCTGACCAAAACAGTATGATGGACACAGTAAAAAGATCAGTGGTTGCCATGTGTTGAGGGGTTAGGGGAGAGGAAGAGGCAGGGCGTAGGATTTTAGGGCATGAAGCTCTTTTATATGACACTACAGTGGTGGAACATGTAATTTTACATTTGATCAAATCCATAGGATGTCCAGTACCAGTAGTGAAGTCTGATGTAAATTATGGACTTTAGGTGATAATGACGTGTCAACTAGATGACAATGATGTGTCATTGTAGGTTATTGATGAAACAAAGGTACCATTCTGTTGAGAGAGGTCCATAATGTGGGAGGTTGTGTGTGTTGGCACAGGAGATATATGCAAACTCTCTGTACTTTCTGCTCATTTTTGCTAAATTGAATGTAAAACTGCTCTAAAAAAATAATGTTTATTAATGAAGAAATACCCACTACACGATTCCATTTATACAAACTTCTAGAAAATGTAAACTAAGGTACAGTGACAAAAAGTAAAGGAGTGTCTTCCAGTAGACAGAAATGGAGGAAGAGAGAGATTACAAAAAGGCACAAAGAAATTTGGGGGGGCGATGGAAATGTCCATTGTCTTCACTGTGGTGATAGTTTTACAGATGTGCTCATGTCAAAACTGATTTTATTGTGTACTTTACATATGCACAGTTTATAGGATGTCAGTTGTACTTCAAAGAAATGGTTTCAAAATTATTAGCTAGTAGGTAATATGAAAAAAACTGATAAATGGCTATAGTCATTTGGAAAGTAAATGAAAAATAGTCTTTCTGTAACTTTATAATAGAATTTAATGCTGGTCTTTACAAATAGATAATACATGGCTGACTGGTGTCAATATCAGTAAAGAATAATAGGCAAATTTTAACATTGCTTTTCTTTCTGTGTGTGGTTTTCAAGACTTTTAAAAGAATTCAGTAAATGTATGATATGGCAGAATTTTGGACCTGTGAAGTGAGTAAGGCATATTTCAACCTATCACTTCATAGGTTGTGGGCACTTTGGTGAAATGAAGATACCTAGACACTATTTCTTTTATTATATTATTTGCATATATTTCTCATGTTCTTTTTCTAGATAGTTTTTGAGGGTAGAACTTCTGCCTGGAATAGTTTTGTGCATAGTTGCTCAATAATGTTTTAGTTTAGTAAGGAGTGAAGCCATTATCTCATACATAATTAAAATTTCTAAAGATGAATAGAGAAATTCTTACTTCCTGATTATTATTCACGACTAATGATTACACAGACTTTACTTTTCTCTTGTCCTATCACTACAGGTCATATCAGGTCAATTCTTATCAGATAAGAAAATCGGCACATATGTAGAAGTGGACATGTATGGGTTGCCCACCGACACTATACGTAAGGAATTCCGAACTCGCATGGTGATGAACAATGGACTAAATCCAGTTTACAATGAAGAATCCTTCGTATTTCGGAAGGTATGACACGTTTCATGTGTCAGACTTACTCTGCTGCCTTGAGAGCCATGTTTTTGTGCAGACACTACCTGATTTACGGGACAGTTATTCAACCCAAAATGTCTTATTTTTTTTCTTCTTCTAGTGAGCAAGTGTTGTAGCTGTCATATGATTGTTGTTTCTGTTTGTTCCTGTCCATTTTTTTTTTTGCAGCGGTGGGGGCTGGGGGGTGCTTTTCTCTCCTCCTTGGAGAAGCCCATCTCCTACAAGGCAATGCCTGAGCCCAGGTGTGCTGCCTGCTTAGAATGTATCCTCTCTGGTGGATACCATCACACCTGAGAGAGTTCTTCCCTGCCCTAGCTGCAGCTGGTAACTTGCCTCATTCCTTTAGCCAAGATGGCAGGTAGAATACTTCACCGTAATTAAGACCAATAATGCCTTCAAATGGGTCAGTTGGTATTGTCTTCTGCCTCCAGGAAGTGAGATGCCTGCTGCTACCTGCAGATTCTGTGCTTCATGTGCTATTTTGAGTTTTTTTCAATACTATAATTTCATCCTAAAAACAATCACAGTCATTCTCTCTAATGATTCAGTTTTTAATCTTGCAATTATTTTTCACTTCATTTCTCCTTTGTCAGTTGAAAATGTGTTGAAAAATTCTTTCATTGGCTGTGTTGTTGCTCAGAATATCTGTTTTTCTCTGTCACTTTTTCTCTTATCCTGACCAAAATGGTCTCTTGCATCTTCTTCAGGCACAGGTTTTCCAGGTGTTTCTGCTCCATTTGTGTGTCATGCAACACAGATAATTGGCTTCTTGTCTTAACAAATAGGGGTTGTTCACCTTTGAATAGACTAACAGGTTTACAGAAACCTGTTTAGGAGAGATCAATGTAGGGACAATGTAACAGGCTATTTTGAAATGTAGGTTCACCCTATGATGTGAACACCACAGTCATGCAAACCCCCCATTGTCAGCGCTTTCCTGCTGTCAGAGTGAGGTGTAAATTGCATACACACCTGGGATTTTTCTTTCTTTCCTTCCTGGTTTTTGCAGTTTGTTATAGCTGGATCTGTTGTCCATTTGGCCAGTGTTTTTTGTCACAATGAATAATCCTGACACATTTCCAGAAATTCAGAACTTTAACTGCAGAGGTTCTTAGTTTTCATGAGTAAGGAAATACCAAAATTGGTTTTTTTATGTTACATTACTGGCCCTCAAAACAAATGCCAACTCTGGATCCTTTACTGTTGTTCTTCAGAACTTAAATTGCCTATCATCGATATCAAGCATGTTAATTGTTTCCTTTTTTGCTGCAACTCTTTTTGTTCTTTGCAGTAATCTCACAAGGTTATAAACCTCCATTCATCCCATGAGGAGCAATAGAGTGATTGAAGTTGGCTGTATTTTAGTTTTGCCTTTTCATCTTATTGAAGTTGGAATTAAATTATAACCTCTATACATAAATAGGCAATCAATATATTGTCTAGTTTTAGACAAAGTACTCAAATCAGCCAAGGATGTTCTGGATTGCTCTTAGCCAATGAAAAGGCACTCCTGATTAACAACATTAAAAACATTGGATTTTCTTTTGTCATGCTGCTATTTTATATGTAAATAGGGTTTCTGCTATCTGAACTCAGGTTTTATGTTCATTTATTCAGCTTGGAAATGGCAAGAGTAAGTGTCTTGGTTACATGTTATGTTTCTAGTTGTCCCATCTTACTCCATTTAATATCCCAAAATATGTTAAAAATTGAGGCGTGACAGAAAAAGGGAGAATCCAAATTTATATATAAATTACCTTTTATACATAAACTTTTTCTTCAGAGATACTTGCTACATTCTTAAAAACAGGCAGAACTAGAGGTCAGAAGCAGCCTGGGGAGCAGACAGACCACAGCATTAGATGTCAAGAGCCTCAGTTGCCAGTTCCAGCTGTCACTGACCATCTCTGAGATTAGAGAAGCTCACTTTATTTCTCAGGGTCTCCTTGTGCTAATCCATTTCATGAGTGGGGACTGGGAAAGATGACAAAGGTTGGGCTAGCGATCTTTCACATGCATTCCATCTAAAATTCTCAATGAGATGATTTCCAGAAAACCTGTCCAATTGTCTTTCTCAAAGGCTTGGGCACTATAGCTTACACAGTATACTTTAGGAATGCAAGTTGAGCATGGGCCTACTTCCAGCCATAAAGGAGCATGGAAGCGCAGTGTGGATATGACCCAGATTCCTAGAGTCATGGTTCTTGGGAGCTGCTTTCCAAAACTCAGGGAAAGTACCATTCTTTGTTTGCAGGTAATCCTCCCTGACCTGGCAGTCTTGAGAATAGCAGTGTATGATGACAATAACAAGCTCATTGGCCAGAGGATTCTCCCACTGGACGGCCTCCAAGCCGGCTATCGACACATTTCTCTTCGAAATGAGGGGAATAAACCATTATCACTGCCAACAATTTTCTGCAATATTGTTCTTAAAACTTATGTGCCTGATGGATTTGGAGGTAAGTTAAACATTTGTGTACAGAATGTGATGTGAGATAGATAGATAGATAGATAGATAGATAGATAGATAACATAAGGTTCTAAATTACAAGATTATAAAATATTTCACCAGTGGCTGAAAAATAAAGCCTGTTCCTCCAGTGCTGCTGACCATCAATAGCCTCAAAGAAACCAAGGATCACTGGCAGCCTTGGGGCTCATACTAAGAAATGAAAGGGCAAAAGTTAGATTATTTTTAAGGTTCTTTCTTATTTGAAAATACTGTGATTTTATGTTGTGTATGAATTTTTCCAAATATGTTTGTAAACGATATACTTCACACTATCATTCAAAGCTGGGGAAGACATAATATGGAAACATTGATATTAACTGATATCATTAAAAGATTTAAATTGAACTCAATCATCAACATGCCTGGATTTTTTTCCAAATCCACAAAAAGTTTAATTCCCCCCCAAAACCCTAGTCATCCATCCAGAGAAGACCACCTTTGGTTTTGCTAAGGTAATCAGTGGGAGGAATCTAAAGCTGGACCAGGTCATAGGATTTTTGCTTAAACCTAAACATATTAGCTTTTTATAATCCCCAACTAAGCCAAGAACATTAAAAAAAACAAACAGATTTTCAGTATTCTCAGAGTCTGTTTAAGTATAAGGACACAGTACAGCAGAGTGATTGCATCAAATTAACCAGCAATTCAAGTGCTGACTCCACTACTGTCCACTACTGACCTTGGGACAGTGACCTAACCTCTTAAACTCCTCGTTTCCCCACCTGTAGAGTGAAGACTCTAATACTACCGGCCTCATAGCATTCTTATAAGGTGCTTGTTGTTGCAGGATATGCCATAGCCAGGCTCAAAATCGTGTGCCTGCTCATATGTGTGGCTGTAGATACAGCTGTGATTTCTATAATGCATTTCAACACATCACAGTCTGGTTTGGGGAACTGGGGGTTATTTGTTGTTTGCTTGTAATAATGCAAGCTGCTCTGAATGGCAGATTTTCAGCAACTAGTTCTCAACTTGAACAACCTGATTCCTGGTTCAAAGAGACATAAGGATTTTTCAGTCACAAAATCCAGAGTAAAGACTCCTTCCTTCCTCCTTCCTCTGTCTTTTTCATTAAAAAGAAAACAAAACAAAAAAGAAGCCTATTAGAAGCTAGTATATACAGTATACTAGCTGAGGGCCAGTATATACTAGTATATACTGTATACTAATATACAGTATGCAGTACTAGAATATACACTGAGGCCATGTAGCAAGTACGTACATCAGGAATGTACAGTAGCAGATGTAAGAGACATAATGGAGGCTGGGAGAGGGTGCAGTGGGCCAGGTAAGTAGATTAGAAAAGGAATAAGAGTCCTATAGTGTGTATGTAGGAGCATGTGATGGTCACAGGGCATCATGAACTAAATTATGTTCCACATACTTGAGCTTGGAAGATAGGAAGTGTATAATACCTCATACATTTTAGAAATAGCCATATAAACAAATATGGTGGAAGACTTACAAGTTTTGCCTCTGAATGGGTTACTTTGCAAATGAAATTTGATGATTCATTCCAGGAAAATGGGCCACTTGACTTGAAAAGGAAAAGAAGAGTTTGTTTGAATTCCTACTTTGTGTCAAGCACTTTATATAAATAGATTCCAGGAATGTGAGTTTGTTCAGAATGGATGTGGACATACGGGACATGCTGAAGAAATCTCTGTTTTTGTAATATAACTTATTACCAGTGTCAATAGTTATATTAGTATTGATCCAAATTTATCTCTTTAAAAATAGTCCTGCAAGTATTTTTCTAACGTGTTCCTGTAGTCACTTTTTATGGAAAACATTTGAAGTTTCAGTACTGTAATGGTATTCTACTGTTAATGTCTTAACCTCAGAGTTGATATTCAAAGACTGCTTATTCAGAATTCTCTGCTCCTCACTTTTATATGTGAAGAAACTGAAGGCAGACTTGAGGCTTAAGGATCTTACCTGAAAATAACAAAATAGGAGGACTTTCTTTTCTAAATTGCTCATCTTTACAGCATCTTGATTTATACGTGTTTATTTTTTTAATTTTTTAGATTTGTATTTATTTATTTTTAGAGAGAGAGGAAGGGAAGGGGAAAAAGAGGGAAACATCAATGTGTGGTTGCCTCTCACATGCCCCCTACTGGGGACCTGGCCTGCAACCCAAGTATGTGCCCTGACTGGGAATTGAACCAGCGACCCTTTGGTTCACAGGCCCAAGCTACACCAGCCAGGGCTATACATTGTGTTTACATTTTCACATTCAGATCTGAACATTTATGTGCTAAATCAGCATGTCAGGAAATCTGTTGAGACCCCATTCCCAAGAAAATTGATTTTCCTGGTTGATTCAATAGGAAACATTTCAAAATGAAAGTGTGTACCATCACACTCCAGCATTTTCTAGGAAAAAAAAAGGAAAATTGTTGATACACATCATCATATTTTTATTTGGCTAAAGAATATAATATAGATTAATTCATTGCACAAATATGTTGAGCAGGCTTTATTCTGTAAAAAAATAAAAAACCTTTTATTCTGGTTCGCTTCCCGGTCAGGGCACATGCCTAGATTGCAGGTTTGGTCCCCAGTCGGACCCACGTGAGAGGCAACAGATCAATGTTTCTCTCTCACATCAGTGTTCCTTTCCCTGCCTTTCTCCCTTCCTTCCCCACTTAAAAAAATACATTTCAACATCTAAATAAAGTTTGATGTCATATTTGGAGATCCAAAGACTGTCTCTTTCTTGGCCTGATAGGATGTTATTTCACTGAAGCCACGTAGCAGGTATGTATATCAGGAATGCTGTTTGGAGCTCCTTGGCTTACTGGCTATCAGACCTTGTATGAGCTTGCAAAACATCTTATACTTCAGCTCGGGGGTAACAGCAGTCCCTGCCTCATACGTGAGCATTAAATGAGCTCAGGAACAGTGCCCAACTATAGCCACCCTCATTAATTTTTTTCACTTTTATTTATTTGTAACAAGCTAAAGAAAAATCCATTGGTTATAATTTCTACTCCTTAACTTTACTCTTTAGTTTGCTGCAGTAAATTCTTTTGTCATAGCAATTCATCAGTCTAAGAAAAATCTCTTAATTTTTTGCCTACTATGAATTTGCAGAATTCTAATGCATTAGTAATATTACCGTAAGATCTGTAAGCACCAACAACTTTATGTTCTATGTGATATTTAAATGTATTTGAAATAGCAGTAAAGTCAAATGGGTGGTTTCATTTTATAAAGGCAAAACATATGTTCATAAAAGGTTTTTTTTTTAAGTTGAGACAATTCTGCAGGCAGGGTCTGGGTATTTATAGGACCTGCTGGTCATGTATTTATTGGGCTTCTATACCAATATGAGGGTTCTCATGAGGTCACCGTATGATGGTGAATCCCTACTGATAACTTGGCACTTTTGCAATCATCCATCATTATTTCTGCCTTCTGGCATATGATGTTCTTTAGAACTCGCAACCACCCCTGTATCCTCCCAAAATGAATTAGGTCTAGTGCTTGTGTTTTCTACCCTGACCCGCTTCACTTCCATCAGATCTGTTTTGTTTTTCCCCCTTTCCTCCCACAGAAAACAGAGGCAGGTTTTAGTGCAGTGCTTCTCTTCATTAATGTGGTATAAAAACTCCCAAGGCACATGAAGAAATAGGACAGCGATAGTGGCTACTAGAGCTTCTGAATTCTTCATAGATACGGCAGTCTCCCCTTAATCCATGATTTTAGTTATGCATGGTCAACCTTAATACAAAATTATTAAATGGAAAATTCCAGAAGTAAACAGTTAATAAATTTTTAAACTCAGTCATTCTGAGTAGCGCCCATGCTGAAGTCTTGCACGATCTCACCGTGTCCCACATAGGACTCAGATCATCCCTTTGTCCAGCATCTCCATGCTGTGTTTGTGCACCCCTGGCCCACTTGTCACTCAGTAGCCACCTCTGTTACCTGATCAACTGCCACAGCATCACAGTGCTTGTGTTCAAATAACCCATATTTAGATGAATAATGGCCCCAAAGCACAAGGGTACTGACGTTGGCAAATCAGATATGCCAGAGGGAAGCCATACAGTGCTTCCTTTGAGTGAGAAGCTGAGTAAAGTACAAGATATTTTGAGAGAGAGATCACACACAGGTAACTTTTATTGCCACATATTAGTATAATTATTCTGTTTTATTATTAAGTAGTGTTATTAATCTTTTTCTGTGCCTAATTTATAAATTAAACTTTGTCATAGGTATGTATGTGTAGGAAAAAACACAGTATATAGAGAGTTAACTACTATCCATGGTTTCAGGCATCCACTGGGGGCCATGGAACATACCGCCCCCACAGACAGGGGGTGATTACTGTAGTTTGTTTTTCTAAGAGGCTTAGATGTAAACTATCTCTGGGCTGAAGAGTGGAGATGAAGTCTATTAACTATCATAAATATTCATGTGAAAAAATGGTAACATTCAGAATAGAGATGACTAGGGATGAATCATGAAACCTCAGTTTAATTATTTTCAATGTTATTTTTCTACTGAACATAGAATTAAACAGTCTTCTTGTTTACCCCCCACACTCATACACAAAGTGGAAGTACTGGGTTGAACACTGAGGTAGAATAAAAAGGAAACCTAGTGGGACTCGGCGTACCAGAGTCGTCTCTGCGGCTTCATCTGTAGGTGACAGCACCACCTGCACCTGCGGAGGAGCTCCCCCACCGCGGCAGCTCTGTCATTGTTAGCCATTGCTGTTGGTGATGGAAACAGTTCCAAAGCTAATGACAGTTAAATGAGTGTCAGTATTTTTCTTTTCCCACCCACTGTTACTTCTGATGGGTTTTGTCATTTGTATTTCTTTTATTATTACTGAGTGGGAGGGAGGAGAGCAAATAAGAGAGTCGAGTTGACACTATGCTTCAAGAACATAGGGAGCATCAGCATTCCATGTAAATGTCACTCCGAGCTGTGGTTCAGGAGCACTTTGTTCCTTGAGCAGTGCTGGTCACTGCTTTCATAACTGTAGATTTTGTCTCCTCTTCTGCAAGTAGGCTCTTGTATAAGCAAAAATGAAGTGGCCCTTTGTTTTTGTTTGTGCAGCTCCCCTTTCTGCCTCCCTGTGACTAAAGATGCACCCCAGCAGGGAGGCGCGGGGTTCTTGTCCTGTCTTCTCAGCATCTTCACGGGGTTGCTTTCCAACCCCCTTACAAAGGTAGTTGGCCATTTCTTACATCAGATAGTTCCAGAGGAGGAACCTCCTAAATTAAAATGTCATCCCTGGGGTAAGAGCTCAGGATTTTCTGACAGTTTAAAGTTGTTTTGTTTTGTCCTCTCCTTCATCAATGCTAAAACAACTTATCCTCTCCATTAAATATTTGTTGAAAAACCAATTCACATAGCAATGATATCCATTTTCATGGCTTCTGCTGAACTAAAGAAAATATTAGTAAAAAAAAAAAAAACTTCCAGGATGGATTATGGTGAAATACCTCAGGAATTGCTTCCAGGATGGATTATGGTGAAATACCTCAGGAATTGCTAGGCCAAGTGAATTGAAACAGGCCTCTCATTGCATAGTTCCTTGAGATGTACTGTGGAGCCCAAAGGGATGGGTCACACAAGCACTTCTGGATCCTATTCAAGCACAGGATCCTTTTGCCCCTGAGCACCTACTGTGTCTTCTAGCATTCTGGGAAATGCAGTTTGGGGAGTGCTTAATCATTTGGCAGAAGCTAAAAGCTAATCCAAATTCATAGTTATGAGCTTCATTCATCTTTATTAGCATCACTTTGCAGCCAGTAGGGGAACATGTATTTCTCTGCTGCCTTTATCTCTTGATGACGTTGAAAGAGTAGAGTGAGAAACAGGAGGGAAGATGGGCCAGGAGTGAGCACAAGGGAGAAGCAGGATCCTATGTGCCACCACTAAGGCACCCAGATCAAATGCCTTGAAAAGCAATGGTTCCACAGACAGGCAAACAAAGAAAAGCTGGAGTTCTCCTGAAAAGCCTACAAGTACCTAGAAGTTTGTACTAAGGAATCTCTAACTTCTTAACTTCTTTTTAGTCTTGGGAAGGTTATGAACGATGGGCAGGAGAGAGAAAGGGGGGAACCACCCACGTGGAAAGTGTTTACCAGATAATGGCACTAAACCACGAAATAAATGGCATTTTTTAAAAATCTAAATGGATAAAAGTTCCATTAAATCTAGAAGAAAGAAGCAAATGAGAAAAAGCAGATTGCTTTCTTTTTAAAAAAGAAAAATTCCAGCCGTGGCTGGTGTGGCTCAGTGGATTGAGTGCCAGCCTGCAAAGCAAACAGTTGCTGGTTCAATTCCCAGTCAGGGCACATGCCTGGGTTGCAAGTTTGGTCCCCAGTCGGGGTGCCTTTGAGAGGCAACCAGTCAATGTTTCTCTCTCACATCAATGTTTCCCTCCCTTTCTTTCTCCTTCCCTCCCCCTCTCCAAAAATAACTATTTTAAAAGAAAAATGAAATATTTCTTTTAAAAAAAGGAAAAAGAGGAAAAAAGGTTCCAGAGCTTTGTGGTGGCCTCCAAGTATCTAGAATATTTTAGCTCACCTTGTGGGTTCCCTGGAGTTGGAGAGGTTTGTGTGCACAACTCTCTACCTGTTAGATGGTCAGTGTGGCTAGTCCCTAGACTGGCCTATTTATGCATTAGTCAGTGTTACCAGCACTTAAAATTTATTCTTGCCACAGCAGTTTGTGCTATGGAATATTGAATGATATGGGATATAGCCAGCCACGATGTTCCCCTGATGTGAGGGGGAAAGCTCTATGAAATGTCAGATTGGCACCAAAGGAAGATGCCAGGTTGACTTGAATATGTAAAACTTTGGCCATGAATATGCCAAATTTATTTAACTGCTTCATGAAATCTTTTTTGCAAGGAAAAAATAAATAACATTTTCAAATAGAAACATACAATTATATAAAGGTATGAGATATTTGAGATATAGATTCTCCTATACATTATTTTATATGTGGATATTAAAAACTAGTTTCCATATTTGATATATACTTCATATCCAATAAGGAAACTGATTTTTATGTGTGTGTTTACAAAGTATATGCCTCTGGCCAAAGGAGAAACTAGGTTACAATAGAAAAATTATCTACAAGAGGTGAGATAGGTCTTGGCTCCCTGATCCTGAGCCCTTTTTCTCTTGTCCAAATAATCTTGGTCCCAGGTGTTCAGTTGCCACTGGAGCACCTGCTGTCACATGGGAAAGTGATACATCCTGGAAGTATCTAAATTACTATTCAAAATTGCCAGGAATGGAGCACTTGTTTCAAATAACCTGCTAACCCAAAACTTGTCCAAGGCATTTAGCCATTTTGTAATCTTTTTTTGTACCCTGTGATCTAATTTGAACAAACCTTATTTATACTTTGTCTATTTTTGTTGCCATTTGGTTGAGATCATTACTGTATTATTATTATTGAATTCTATGTTAAAATTTCTATTGTAAAAATATTTTTAAGGTACATGTAACTACAATAAGACATCTCATTTAAACTCAATTAACAAGGTAGACTCTGTGGACATGATGTAGAATTCTAGAATTGGTTATTGATAACTGAGGGTTGATTTAAGTAACAGTATTTATCAAACTAATGTGCCATTTTATTTTGATGTATAATTTAGTCTACTTTGTGAAATCCTACAGCAAGTAGCTGACAAGAGCACCTCTGTCAGCTTGTTCTTGGAATAAAAAACAATGTATGACCCAGTTAACATTTTGTTTTGTAACTATATATTGCAAAACATAGAACATATAGTCTACCTCAGAATTATGTAGAATCAGCCCTCAGGACAAAGACCAAGTAAACAGGAAGTATACCCCTGGGATTCAAGTGAAGTTCCCCCAGGATCAAACCATGGAGGGCCATGGGAGGTCTCCAAGGCCTGCTGGACCCTTCTTAACTACAAGAGTGTCTGCTTTATGAGTTTAAGCACTTGACTTTATATGGAAGATATATACCCCAAAATATGAATAGCAAATTTTTTTTCTTATTCACCATTGTTAATCAAATTTACCACAAATTAAGAAACTTAAAACAACAGAAATTTGTTCCCTGACAATTGTAGAGGCTAGACATTTGAAATCAAGGAGTCAGCAGGGCCATGTTCCCTCTAGAGGCTCTTGGGAAGAATGCTTACCTGCCTCTTTCTAGCTCCTGGTGGACCCCAGCAATCCTTGGTGTTCCTTGGCTTATAGTTGTGTCATTCCAGTCTGCTCCATCACAACCTGGCCTTTACTCTCTTTGTCTCTGTGTGTTCTCTCCTCTTCTTATAAGGATAATACTCATTGGATTCAGGGCCCACCCTAACCAATATGGTCTCATCTCAGTCCTTAACTAATTACATATGCAAAGACCCTATTTATAAATATGGTCACATTCTGAGATTCTGGATAGAAATTAATATTCAAAAGCACTATTTAGGGGAGTTTCCAGCCAAGATGGAGATGTAGGTAGATACACTGTGCCTCCTTGCACAACCTTTTGGTTGACAACAACAAATTTAAAAACAAAAAACATCCCGAACTGACAGAACATTGAACTGTATGGAAGTCTGACAACTAAGAAGTTAAAGAAGAAACATTCACCCCTCCATAGTAGGAGGGGTGGAGACAGGCAGTTATGCAGAGAGAACTTGAGGCAAGGCTTCCCAGCTGGAGGAGAGGGGTGGGCAAGGCTGTGGCTGGTGGACTGGGCAGTCCCACATTTGTATGCAGATAAAACAGGAGGAACAATTGGGGAGCGAGACAGAGCACACAACCCAGGATTCCAATGCAGGAAAATAAAACCTCAAAACCTCTGACTGAAAAAACCTGTGGGGGTTGAGGTGGCACGAGAAACTCCCAGCCTCACAGGAGAGTTTGTTGGAGAGACCCACAGGGTCCTAGAAACATACACAAAACCACCCGCCCAGGAATCAGCATGAGAAGGGCCCAAATGTTTGTGGGTAGCAGCAAAAGTAACTGAAAGTGGACAGAGAGCTGATCAAGCCATAATGTTCCCTCTCGGATCCCTCCCCC
The DNA here is from genome assembly GCA_004027475.1 of Anoura caudifer. Classification (NCBI taxonomy): domain Eukaryota; kingdom Metazoa; phylum Chordata; class Mammalia; order Chiroptera; family Phyllostomidae; genus Anoura; species Anoura caudifer. Next base: position 16,154 of record PVKU01005903.1, on the reverse strand, counting down.
ACACGTAGCACCACAACATAGCAACTGAGGTTGCCCTGCCCTGGTGAACACCTAAGGCTCCACCCTTTACTACATAACAGGAAGTCCAAGGCAAAAAAAAGAGGCCCAAATGAAAAAACAGATCAAAGCTCTAGAAAAAAGTGCAACTAAGTGACAAAGAGACAGCCAACCTATCAAATGCATAGTTCAAAACACTGGTAATCAGGATTCTCACAGAAATTATTGAGTATGGTTGCAAAATAGAGGAAAAAGTGAAGGCAATGAAAAGTTACATAAAGGAAAATGTACAGGGAATCAACAGTGGCAGGAAGGAAACCTGAACTCAAATCAGCTGTTTGGACCAGAAGGAAGAAATAAACATTCAACTAGAACAGTGTGAAGAAACAAGAACTCAAGAAAATGAGAAGAGGCTTAGGACCCTCCATGACAACTTTAAATGTTCCAACATCTGAATCATAGGGGTGCCAGAAGGAGAGAGGAAGAGCAAGAGATTGAAAACTTATTTGAAAAAATAATGAAGGAGAACTTCCCCAATCTAGCAAAGGAGATAGACTTCCAGGAAGTCCAGGAAGCTCAGACAGTCCCAAAGAAGTTGGATCCAAGGAAGCACACACCAAGGCACATCATAATTACATTACCCAAGATTAAAGATAAGGAGAGAATGTTAAAAGCAGCAAGAGAAAAGAAGACAGTTACCTCCAAAGGAGTTTCTATAATACTATCAGCTGATTTCTCAAAAGAAACCTTGCAGGAAAGAAGGGGCTGGAAAGAAGTATTTCAAGTCATAAAAGGCAAGGACCTACATCCCAGATTACTCTATCCAGCAAAGCTATTATTTAGAATTGAAGGGCAGATAAAGTGCTTCCCAGAGAAGGTCAAGTTAAAGGAGTTCATCATCACCAAACCCTTACAATATGAAATGTTAAAGGGACTTATCTAAGAAAAAGAAGATCAAAACTATGAATAGTAAAATAATAGCAAACTCACAACTATCAACAACCAAACCTATAAAAAAAATGACCAAACAACTAGAATAGGAACAGAATCACAGAAATGGAGATCACATGGAGGATTATCAGTGGGGAAGGGGAGAATGGGGGAAAAGCTTTGGGGAATAAGCGTAAATGGTAGGTAGAAAATAGACAGGGTAAGGTAAGAATAGTATAGGAAATGTAGAAGCCAAAGAACTTATATGTATGACCCATGGACATAAACTGGGGGGTGGGGGACAGTGGAATGTGGGTGGGAGGGTTGTGCAGGGCAGAGGGGAATAAAGGGGGGAAATGGGACAACTGTAAAGCATAATCAATAAAATATATTTTTTAAAAAGCACCATAACACCCTGTACCCTCTTTGAAAAAAAATTTATTTTTAAATTACAGTTGATAAGCAATATTATACTAGTTTCAGGTGTATAACCCCATGATTTGATATTTATAAAACTTACAAAGTGATCACCCTGATAAATCTAGTGCCCATCTGACACCATACATAGTTATTACAATGTTATTAACTATATTCCCTATGCTGCACTTATATACCTGTGATTATTCTGTAACTGCCAATTTGTACTTCTTAATCCCTTCACCTTTCTCACCTGGTCCCCCAAAACCCCCCAGTCTGGCAACCATCAAAATGTTCTCTGTATCTTTGTGTCTGTTTCTGTCCTGCTAAATTGTTTATTTTGTTGTTTACCTTTCACATATAAGTGAAATTATCTGGCATTTGTTTTTCTCTGTCTGACCTATTTTACTTAACAAAAAATCCTCTATGTTTAGCCATGTTGTTGCAAATAGCAAATATTCATTCTTTTGTATGGCTGAGTATATTTTATCATATATATGCACCACTACTTCCTTATTCATGTTATTGATGGATACTTCAGTTGCTTCCATATTTTGACTATTATAAATAATGTTGCAATAAACATATGGATGTATATGTCTTTTTGATTTAGTATTTTGGGTTTCTTTGGATACATATCTAGAAGTGGAATTGCTGGGTCCTTCTTTGTCTCTTATTACAGCATTTGTTTAAAACTTTATTTTGTCTGGTACAAGTATTGCTATCAGAGCTTTTTTTTCTATTTCCAGTTTCATGAAATATCTTTTTCCATCCCTTTACTTTCAGTTGATGTGTGTCTTTTGATCTGAAGCGAGTCCCTTGTAGACACCATATGCTGGGTCTTATTTTGGTATCCATTCAGCCATTGTACATCTTTTGATTGGAGCCTTTAATACATTTGCATTCATTATTTTTTGGTAGAATATTTTTTATTGTTGTTCAGTTACAGTTGTCCTACCTTTTTCCCTGTTGTCTTCTTCTGCCCTGACCCTTCCCCATTGCTCCCACAGTCAGTCCTCTCCCCATTATCTGTGCCCATGAGTTCTCTATTCATATTCCTTGACTTGCCCCTTCCCCTTCTTTCTCCCATTATCTCCCTCCCCTCTCTTCTGATCACTGTCAGTTTGTTCTTTATTTCCATGTCTCTAGTTATCTTTTGTTTATTCAATTGTTTTGTTTATTAGATACCACTTATAGGTGAGAGTATATGGCATTTGTCTTCCACCGCCTGACTTATTTCACTTACATAATATTCTTCAGTTCCATCCAGGCTGTCAAGAAGGGTAGGAGTTCCTTTTTTCTTTCTTCTGTGTGGTATTCCATTGTGTAACCAAATGACAGTTTTTTGATCCACTTATTGATGGATGAGCACTTAGGCTGTTTTCAGCACCTGGCTATTTGTAAATAACACTGCTACGAACAAAGGAGTGCACAGGTTCTTTTGAATTGATGTTTCAGGAGTCTTAGTCTATAATCCAGCTGTGGGATCACTGGATCACAAGGTACTTCCATCTTTTTTTTTTAGGAAATTCCATACTGTTTTCCACAGTGGCTGCACCAGTCTCCATTCCCACCAACAATGTACTAGGGTTCTCTTTTCTCCACATCTTCAAAAGCATTTGTTTGTTGATTTGTTAATGATTATCATTCTGACCAGGGTGAAGTGGTATCTCATTGTGGTTTTAATTTCCATCTCTCTAATGGCTAGTCATGTTGAGCACTTTTTCATGTGTCTCTGGGCCTTCTGTATGTCCTCCTAGAAGTATCTGTTTAGGTCCTTTGCCCATTTTTTCATTGGATTGTTTGTATTCCTGGTGTTGAGCCATTTGAGTCCTTTACATATTTTGGAGATCAAACCCTTGTCCAAGGTATCATTGGCAAATATGTTTTCCCATATGGTTCATTCTCTTTTCATTATGTTGATGTTTTCTTTAGCTATGCAGAAGCTTTTTAATTTGATGTAGTCCCATTTGTTTGGTCTTTCCTCTATATCCCTTGCCCTAGTGAATATATCAGTGAAAATACTGCTATGTGGGATATCTGAAATTTTCCTGCCTATGTTTTCCTCTAGGCCTTTTATGATGTTACAATTTACAAGTCTTTTATCTGTCTTGAGTTTATTTTTGTCTATAGTTTAAGGTGGTGGTTTAGTTTCATTTTTTTACATGTACTTGTCCACATCTCCCAACACCATCTATTGAAGAGAATATTTTTACATGATTTTGTGTTCCTGCCCCTTTTGTCAAATATTAATTGACCAATTTGACATGGTTTATTTCTGGTCTCTATTCTGTTCCATTGATCTATGTGTCTGTTCTTATGCCAGTACCATACTATTTTGATTATACAGTGGCCTTGTAATATAGTTTGATATCAGGTATTATGATCCCTCCTGCCTTGATCTTCTTTCTGAATTTGCTGAGGCTTTTTGAGGTTGTTTATGTTTCCATATAAATTTTTGAAATATTTCTTCTAAATCTATGAAATATGAAATTGGTATTTTAATATGAATTACATTGAATCTATAGATTGCTTCAGGTAGTATGGACATCTTAATGTTAATTCTTCCAATCCATGAACACCATATATAGTTTTATACATTTATTTGTATCTTCCTTAATTTCTTTCTTCAGAGTCCTGTAGTTTTCTGAGTACAGGTCTTTTACTGCTTTGGTTAGGTTTATTCCTAAGTATTTTATTTTTCTTGTTGCTATAAGTAAGTGGGGCTTTTCCCCTAATTTCTGTTTTTGATATTTCATTGTTGGTGTACAAAAATGCCTTTGATTTCTGAATATTAACTTTTTATCCTGCTATTTTACCAAGTTCACTTATCAGGTTGAGTAGTTTTCTGGTGGATCCAATAAGGTTTTCAATGTATACTATCATGTCATCTACAAATAATGACAGTTTTACTTCCTCCTTTCTAATTTGGATAGCTTTTATTTCTCTTTCTTGTCCAGCCACTGTGGCTACAACTTCCAATACTATGTTGAATAAAAGTAGTGAAAGTGGACACCCTTTTCTTGTTCCTGCTCTTATGGAACAAGCAAAGCTTTTAATTTTTGCCTGTTGAGTATGATGTTGACTGTAGGTTTCTCATATGTGGCCTTTATTATGTTGAGGTATGCTCCCTTTATTCCCACTTGGCTGAGCATTTTTATCATAAATGGATGTTGTACTTTATCAAATGCTTTTTCAGCATCTATTGATATGATCATGTGATTTTGTTTTTTATTTTGTTTATGTGGCTTATTACATTTATAGATTTGTGAATATTATAACATCCTTTCATCCTTGGGATGAATCCCACTTGGTCATGGTGTATGATCTTTTTAATGTATTGTTGGATCCAGTTTGCCAATATTTTGTTGAGGATTTTAGCATCTATGTTCATCAGAAATATTGGCTTGTAGTTTTCTTTCTTTATTTTGTTTTTATCTGGTTTTGAAATTAGGATAATACTGCCCTCATGAAAAGAGTTTGCATGATTCTGCTAGCGAGAAATTGATAAACACACAATTTTTAAAATTTGTAAATTATGTTCCATTTTAAGGTAACAAGAGTAATTTATTGTGGTATTGGTAAATTATACAAAATTATAATAATTTTGTTTTAAAGCACTTGGAACTCTTCAAATGATGTTGTATAAGAGATGGAATTTTACTGTTTTTAAGTGCAAATTATAGCTGAGAAAACACTGGAGAAATATTTCAGTTTGTCTAACACAGGACAAAATTGGCTTTAAATATGCATTAGCTTTCTGACCTGAAAATCATACTTACTGCTAGAGGCATCTTCATGCTTCAGGTACTTTTGACATTCGTCACCTCTCTGAATTCTCACAGTACACTGCAGTGGGTGGTAACAGTTTTGATTTTCAGATGAAGAAACTAAGGCTGGGGACATTAATCGACTTGCTCAAAGTGACACAAGTAAATAGTCAGGAACCCAAGGCAATTTAATTGACTTGCTCTGCCATACTGTTTGCTTTATTTGGGGAAAAATAAAGGGAAACTAAGGGAAAATTATCTGGCCTTTGATCCTTGCTCTTTCTCTCTCTTTCTTTCTTTCTTTCTTTCTTTCTACATAGGAAGAGATTTTATTTTTATACAAAATTTAATTTTATCTAGGAATCAGACTTCTTTCTCTGTTTGTCTACATATTTGTATCCAGTTTATAAGGAAAAGCAACATAGCACTGACAGAAAGAATGTCTCCTTCTTTGTGCTCGCCATGACTAGTTGAACCCTCAAGTCAGCTACTATAGATGCCAGCCCACCAGAAACAGCACCCCCAGCAAGCCCGGAGAAGTTCATTTACTGTTTTAATGAGCCTTTTCTTATTTCTTATTTTCAGCAACTAGCCATGCTTTCTGAACTTGCCTTATGTCCTAGGAGTAAAAACTGAGAGGTCACATTGTGGGTCTAGGATTCTGAATAGTGTATTAGTTGCATTTTCTTGGATGTTTTTAGTAAAACAGAATTAACAGCTCAGTGTTCTTTTTTATTCCCCAGATATTGTGGATGCTTTATCAGATCCAAAGAAGTTTCTTTCAATTACAGAAAAAAGAGCAGACCAAATGAGAGCTATGGGCATCGAAACTGTAAGTAGCAATAGTCAAGTAAAGACAGCCAAGTAGGGGAAGTTTAGTTGTCAAACACTGATTATAAGAGTAAAAAAGTAATAAATTAATATGACAAAGTCAAAGAAGGTTTTTGAAACTAAATTTATCTATTCAACAACATAGTTTCAAGGGTCAATGAGAGGGGTAACATATTTAATAAAATATGACCGCTGTCTGAAAAACCCAGTTCTTCAGTGTGGCTTAACTCACATTTGGGGATCCTTTCCCCATTAGAAACAAAATTTTAAATAATCCATCATTTAAACAATCCATCATTTAAAATATAGGATGCTTTTGTGATGCACTGAAATACCAGCCAACCCAATTTGGTAAATTAATGAAATTGACATTTCTTATTTTTTTTTATTTTTTTACCAGTCTTCCATCTAACCTTCTCCCATTTCAGTACACATGTGTTGTTTCTTTTTTTTTTTAAGATTTTATTTATTTATTTATTTATTTATTTATTTATTTATTTAGGGAAAGGAAGGGAGAAAGAAAGAGAGAGAAACTTCAATGTGTTGTTACCTCTGGCGCAACCCCGCCAGGGACCCAGCCTGCAACCCAGGCATGTGCCCTGACTGGGAATCGAACTGGTGACCCCCTAGCTCACAGGCCAGCAACTCAATCCACTGAGGCACACCAGCTAGGGCATGTTTCTTTGTTTTTAAAGCTCCCTTCATCACACTCCTTAGTTGGGAGTAGAAGCAACAATCTCTCCAGTAGCTAGCAAAAGAGAAGGTATACCCTGCTTGTAAAAGAAATGGGTCTTCTTTTCCTGGCTTCATCCTTTGCTTCAAGCCTGAGGAAACCATGTAATGTTTCCTCCTGCCTGCAAAGATCCATCAGTGAAGAGAGTTGCAGGGGGAGAAGTTTAGTGGTACAGACTAGATGCAGTGATATAGAGAATGTGCAAGACAGTTAACTTGAAGTGGCATTCATTTGGGTTAATATAAACTCTTCTGTTCCAGAGTGACATAGCCGATGTGCCCAGTGACACTTCTAAGAATGACAAGAAAGGAAAGGCCAACACTGCCAAAACAAATGTGACTCCGCAGAGCAGTTCTGAACTCAGACCAACCACCACAGCCGCCCTGGGGTCTGGCATGGAAGCCAAGAAAGGTAAAGGAATGTAATTTGGCCTCCTTATCTGTTCTGGTAGCTTTAAGCTCTTTTTAAAAGTCTTTTATGGGGATATTTAGAATTGTTAATTTTGCCAATTTTCATTGCTCATAAAGCTCAAGAGCAGCATGTTTTCTTAGGGACTGGACAAACTGCTTAATTTCTCTGATTGTTTAATAGAATCAACATTTCTGTTTCATCTGCTAGATCTCAGAACTCTATGTCTGATAGATTGCTTGCCTCAACTTCATTTAGCACTCTTTCTGGGGATTCCTCCTTTCCTTCCAATGGGGGTTCTTTGACTCCCCATTTTAGGTGACTCTTTTTGTTTGTTTCATCATATTAGATTGATCTTCTTTGCCTCCCTGTCTTTGTGGGGTGGACTTCTGTGGTAGGAGACCTGTGGGACTCAGTGGTGCATTTTTGTTGATCTCTGGAGCTGGATGCTCTCGTGATGCCCTTTATGCCATTTATGTGGGCTCTGTTGTTGAAATTGCATTTTGGTTGATGTTGGATCTTTCTTTGGTGGGTTCTTCCCTCCAGCTGGCTGACTGAGGGTTACGACCCTCATGTCTCATATGCTCCTGTGCAGGTGGTGCCAGAACAAAACAAAAAAATGCAGGAAACAAAAACCACATCCATAAAAACAACCCCCTCCCACAACCACACTGTTGACATCAAATGAGCAAATATTAATAAAGGTGTAAAGAGGTTAAGACTATTATAAGAAAGGGAAAAGGAATATGAGATGACTGACTGAAAGAATAATGATTTTGAGAAGGTAGAGGGAAGAGAAATAATAAGAGTAAAGAATAGGAACAAGGCTAAGAAAGAAAGAAAAGAAAATTTACATTGTAAATTAAAAAGGGAGAGAAGGAACAAAGTAGAGTAAGAAAAGGGAAGAGTATATTAATGAGGTTTAAAAAAATTTTAAATAGTGAAAACATAGGAATAAAATTGGAGAAAAGATCCACCACAACAATATCAATGACAAATGAACAAAGATTAATACAGGTAGAATGGGAATAAGAAGGAAAAAAGAAAGAAAAAAAGCTTATGTGATGTCTAAAGGAAAGAAAAGTGGTTTTGAGAGGATAGAATAAGAAGAAATAATAAGAGTAAGGAATGAAAACCAGGCTAAGACAAGGAAAAGCAAAATTTTAAATGAAAAAAAGAAAGGGCAGGAGGAAGGCAAGTGGAATAGGAGAAGGAAACAATAAAATATGAGATTTGAAATTCAAAAACAGTGAATATCCAGGAATAAAATTGAAGAAATGCAACAACAGCCACCATATCAACAACCAACAATCAAAGATTAATAAAGTTGGAGAGAGAATAAGAGTGTTATAAGATCGGGAAAAAGAATATGAGATAACTAATGACAAGAAAAATAGCTTTGAGAGGCTGAAGAGGGGAGAAATAGTAAGAGTGTGGAATACAAACAAGTCATTGCAAGAGAAAAAATAAAATTGAAAACAAAAATAAGAAGAGGAAGGAAGAAGGCAAAATGGAGTAGGAGAAGGGAGGAGCAAAATATGAGATTTGAAATAAGCTAAAATTTAAAAAAACTAGTGAAATAATAGGAACAAACTTCAAGAAAAAGAAATGAATGTTGACAAGCCGTGCTGGAGAAAAAATAACACAAATGGTGAAGAAGACTGCGGTGGAATTCATCTCAGTAGAATACAATGTTTGCCACTGTCTTCTCTTTCTGCATCTGCCCTTGGTAATGTCAGATAGTGTCCTAGTCTGGCCCTAGGTAGCCGGTTTGAGACCACAAGTGATCCACAGTCTGCAGCTGTCTCCTTCAGACTTGGCAGGTCCCCACTGTTCTGCCCTGCCAGCTTTCCATCAGCACATGGCCCAGGATTAGTTCACTTAATGACCAGAGAACACTGCCAGTAGGACCTCCACCTGCCTCCAGACCAGGTCTGGTGTGATCAGGAAGGTGGGACTCTGGGTCACCCCCAGGGGACACTGTTCAATCTTCTGGAAAGATCGTGGGAGTGTTTCCCCACCCCCTCACCACACATCTTGGTCTATCTCAGATTATTTTCAACAATGTATTGTTTCTGGTGAATTAACTCTCCATTTCCTGTAAGGAGTCAATCTTTGTAAGAGGAGCAGCCCATTCCTACTTGGTGCAGACAAGAGCTCTAAGGACCCAGACTGAACACCCCTTGTTGTGCCTGTCTCTAATCTCTCTGCTCCACTGCTGCTTTCAGTGGATCGGGGCCCAAAGAACAGAGTAGCTCATAGTGTCTGGGAGAAGTTCAGAAAGGACCCTTTCAGAGTTTCTTCCTCTTTCCTTTGTGGATATGTGCCTAGCAGGGGGCTCCTGAGCCCTGGCCTCACTGATCTGCAAAGCCTGTAATTCCATAGATAGGGGTTGTGCACGCCTGCATATGAGGGGACCTGCTTGGCTGCAAGGGCTCTCAGGCGTTCAGCTCCTAGACATCCAGTCCCCAGCCTGCCACTCTCACAGGAGATGTGGGCCAGAACTCTCCACTCTGCACAATCCCCTGCTCGCCATCCATGCTGTGTTGGGTCCCACAGTCCCTTCAACATGACACTATCACTCTGGATTCTTTGCTGGTAGAGCTGCTGGCTCATGTGCATGCATGTGCAAGAACACATTCTCTACCGAGTCTCAAGTTTCGCCTCAGCTCCTCTTAAAAGTTTCTATGTGGCCCCTACTCTGCAACACTGAGCCCTGGTGGGCCTGTTCTCCACACACTCTACCTCCCCAAAAAGCACAAAGCCTCTCTCCATCAGGACTGACCACACCCTGCTAGTGCCTCTGACATTTTTAGCTAGAGTTTCTCACTGGATCTTTCCCAGATGACACTGGGAAGAGTCCAGCAGCCATATTGTGTACCACAGGGTGGTGGTGGGATGCTCATGCTGCTCCCTCCAGTGAGTCCTGGCCTCCAGCTCCCACCGCAGTGCTGCTGCACTCTAGCTGGGCTCCTGGCATGGTCTCTGCTGGTCATATTTTCTTTATGGAGTCGTCACACCATCCCCCAGCTGCTGAAAGTATTGGCTGATAACAGATCACAGCTGCACTTTTCTCCCTCAAAAGTTGTCCTCAGACCATGAGAGTTCTACTGGAAATGCCTGGAAAATTCTGTAAACCCTCTGAAGGCCTCAGGTGACTAAAACGGAGTTGCAAAAGCCCAGTCTCCTTACCCAGAGGTAGAATAAGTCGGGAGGGCCATTTAAACTACCCAGCTCCCCGCAGGATCAGGCTGAGGCTGCATGTCAACTGGAAATACTCCCTGGCTTCTTCCTCTGCCCTGTCCTGTTTTTCTCACCCACTTAGGGCTTTCTCCCAAGAGCCTTTCCTCAATAAATCATGTGCACTCAAATCGTAGTTGCAGGCTCTGCTCCTAGGAAACTCAACCTAACATAATAAGCCTTTAAGTGTCTAGTTAATTGCTTTGTAATAAGAAATTAAGATGTTTATCCATAACATTATGCATATAGCTGCTTCAAAGTCTTTAGATAAGATTTCAAAACTGAATTTTCTCTTATCACTTATTTTCTCTAACTTTTAATATGCACAGTGTTTAATCTTTTTTTTAAGGTATCGAACTTATCCCTCAAGTGAGGATAGAAGATTTGAAGCAGATGAAGGTAAAATTACTTGGTCATTTTCTAAGCACTCGCATATTATGCATATTGGCAAAACCAATATAGTTTTGTTTCTCACCTAGTGTAATTATTGTGGCTACAAAAAACTTATGTTGGGTCCTCTTTGCTTTCTCCACAGGCATACTTGAAGCATTTAAAGAAACAGCAGAAGGAGTTAAATTCTTTAAAAAAGAAACATGCAAAGGTACAGTGTTGGTGTGTGCATACATATTTTTCTTTGTAGTTTTGTTTGCCTATTTGTTTGTTTTTTTCTTTTAATTCTCTGATGAAAACCTAAAGCTACTATTTTTTTTATGGAACAATGAAGTCTTCATAGCCAAAAGCACTGCTTAGAAACTACTACCAGCCCACTGGGTAGTACCTGCATTTTAAATGGTTAGACATGAGATTAAATCATGGAAAAGGGATTCATTGGGATCCATTGTCCCTGATTTGTAATCTGTTTTTCTGGCAGTTATTTCAAAGGCGTAACAGAGCTTCACCAATTTAAAAATTATTTAATAGTTTTTTATTAAAACTAGGTGGGGGTGGAAATGGGAGGGAGGTGGGGAGGGCTGGGGCAGTGGGCTGGGATGGGAGTAAAAGACAAAAAATTATAAGAACAACAATTTAAAAAAATGCTGTAGTACTTTAAAAAAATAAAAATTATTTAATAAAACAAATTTATCTAAACTAGCAGGCCATAGCCTAACAGTGATGACCAGCTCACAATCTTAGCCACTAGGTACGAAAATGCCCTGGGCTGCTGGCCCACAGTTTGCCACAAATAGTGCATGGAGGGAGATGCTGACAGGCTCTATTTAAACTCCTTGCTCAGGGCCCCTAGAGAGTGAACTCTTCTCACTTTTCCCCTATTACCTGAACTCTACTCAGTGGCCTACTTCTGAAATATAGGTACTTTTCCTTTTTACTCATAAGAAGATGTCTTTTGACAGTGATCAATGATCAAGAGAAATTATAAGAGCTAGTTGCAAATTGAAGAGAGCAGCAGGAGGTGGCCCTAAGGAATTCTCACCTGGGTTGAAAAACTTCATAGCACCTTCCTGCTCTCCAGTCTCTGCTCACAGAGAAAGGCAGGAAAGGGAATGCCTCATTTGTTGCTGGAAAGATATATGTCCTCTTCCCATCAAGACAATGAGAGCAAGAGAAACCTAATTTCTTAAAAGGACCCCTGAGTTCTTTTAAACTAATTCTGCATTCCCACTTCTTTATACTCTGACTCAAGCCTCAAACCAACGCAATTCCCGCAGAGCTGAACTGGACTGATGGATCTCTGAATCACTTCAAAAGTTAAGATGCAAGGAGCTTGGCCTTGGAACTCCTGTCATTTAAGAGTGTGCCCTCTTGAGAAATTCAGCCTAATGTTGCCCTAGTAATAGCTCCTATATTATTGAACTGATGGCTTAATGGGTTTGCTGATAACAAGGTCACTTCGAAGACAGCCTTCTCCTAAATTTTGTGAATAATTTTATTCAGTGGATGTCCTTTCATATTTCCATAAGTGCAGGACTATTAGAGACAGAGCTGTTTAAAATAATGATCTTAGTTTCGTTGTTCATTGAAAACAACCTATAATATGGAAAGGAAACAGAAAAGGAGAGAAAAGGAAGGAAGAGAGACTGCAACCTGGATGACTGCAATTTTTGGGAGTGGAGTTGGTACCCATACGGCAAGACATCATCAACAAATTTTCCTCCCCTTTAAATTGAATCTTGTTGAGACAGGCATTTGTTTCAGTGACCTTTGAGCTACTTGGAAACTTAAAGTTTTTGGCCTCATCCTCATTTACTATTTCCTTAAGGCATGACCAGGAAATATACTATGACTGATAATAATAAGAACAGCAATAAAACAGGTAGAATTTTTGCATGCTCAGTATTTTCCAGATGCTGTGCTCAGCACCTTACATGTATTATCTATTAAGAAGGAAGGAAGGAGGGAGGGAGGGAGGGAGGGAGGGAGGGAGGAAGGAAGGAAGGAAGGAAGGAAGGAAGGAAGAAAGAAAGAAAGAAAGAAAGAAAGAAAGAAAGAAAGAAAGAAAGAAAGAAAGAAAGAAAGAAAGAAAGAAAGAAAGAAAAAGAGAGGAAGAAAGGCAAAGATGGTATCTTAGCTTGGGCTGCTTTAACAAATTACCATAGACCAGGTGGCTTAAACAACAGACATTTATTTCTCACGGTTCTGGAGGCTGAAAGTCCATGATGAAGGTGAAGCCCTCTCTCTCCTGTCTCTTCTTGTAGGGGCACTAATCCCATTCATGAGGGCTGCACCCTCATTACCCAGTCACACCCCATCTCCAAATTCTGTCATGTTGAGGTTTAGGGGACCATTTGAACCCCAAATGAGATCAAGATGCTAGTTAACATACCGTTTGACCCTATGAATGCAGCTGACAATCAGACTTCTACTTGGCTCTTGCTTTCTAGAACCACCTCTTCAACTTGAAGTATAAACAAGAGGATTTGAGGGGAGGCACAAACATTCAGTCTGTAAGAATTGAAAAATTATTTTGCTGTGAGATAATTTAGAGGTGGCTTTTGTAGCTCTTTCTCTCCACCTTGGATGCCATTGTGCTCATTCCTCCCATTTTCTTCACATTGTTGGCAGGGAAATAGTCATATTATTTAATAACCAGTAAATCCCAGATGGATGAAAGAATCCAAGTTGCCTTCCTTTGTAGAAAAAAACCTTGAGCTTCTGGGAGCCCCCCACTACAAAAAAATCAAAACCTAAAAGAAGATTTTAATTCTGTAAATCCCACCTAAATGGGCTTTTTTAATAGTTTTGTGTACATTTTTGGAGGAATCCTTTTAAATTCCTTAGGTCAAGTAACAGAGCTAAATTGCCACAGTAAAATATGCATGGCTTGCCTGTTGCTTTTTAGAACACTTTCAGAAGTATTTCTGAGCAGACAATGCATTTCATGACTTATTTTTCATGTCTGCAGGTACTGCAAAAGTTCAAGTTACTAGTGTGTGATTATGAGATTATGAATGAATTCCTTCTCCACATTAAATATATAGGGGGCCCACTCTTACTCAGGTTGCTTTGGCAGTGTAATTTATGAACTCTTAATTCTGTAATTTTTTAATAGAAAATTACTACTGCCAACCATGCTAACATCTACAATATTCATTGTCACTTTTGTGTTGCACATTTTACAGGTATTCTCAAATCCTCATATTATCCCTGAAACGTAAATAAAACTGTCTGCATTTTAGACATGAATTAAATGAAATTGAGAGGCAAGCCCTTTGCCCAGTCTAATATAACTAGTTAATGCTGTTATAACTAAAGTACTTTCCATCTATTAACTGTCCAAGGGCTTGCAAATAATTATTTTCAAATAATTAGACCTTCCTGTCTATAAATTTTCTCTAATTTTTCACTCTATAATATTTTCCTAACATTTTCACTGTCTCATCTGAACCAACTTCTAAGATGAAAGGTACCTAAGAATGTTGACTTAAAATGACAACCAAGCTGAATAATATTTATTTAGCTCACAATTTTGTAGGTCAGCAGTTTGGTCTGAGTTCAGCTGGGTAACTCTTCTGGTGTTATCTGGGTTCACTCATGCATCTGCTGTTACTGACAATTTTAGCTGGTGATAGGCAAATGTGGGATGGGGGTTGGCTGGCTTAAGGCCTCTGCTGAGCCCCTTCCTCACTGCTTTACGTGGTCCTTATCTTCCAGCAGGGTAGTGCAGGCTTGTTCACAGGGCAAGGGTCCCAAGAGATCAAGCAGAAGCATCAGGGTTTCTTGAGGCCTCAACTCAGAATAGGCATACCATGCTGTTCACCTCATTCTCTTGGCTAAGGGGAGTCATAAGGCTGGCCTGGACTGAAGGAGGAGGATGCTACCATGTGACAGAAAGAGCTGCAAAGTCACATTTCCAAGGAAGATAGATACAGAAGGGGAAGTAACTGTGGCCCTTTTTGCAGTCTACCAACCATTTGCCAGATGAGATAATTTACTCTTAATATAAGCACAGCTTGAATGAATCACCTAGCTGGTAGAGACAGGATTTGAATCAAAATTCTTTCTGACTTCAGAACACAAGCTCTTAACCACTATATAGAGCAAAGCTGGAGGCTTCATAAAAATGCATATTCTTGTGCCCATCAGAGACTGACTTAGGATCTCTAAGGAGTGGTCTAGGAAAACATTTTAAAAGCTCCACTCCTCTGCACACTAACTTCTGAGAGCTGTTCCTTTTGCAATATTATTCAGCACTCTTTACTGTCCCTCAGCCCCTGAGTGGAAACCCCACTGATTCCTGACAGATGAAGATCAGGTCTCCTTAAAAACCAGGTTTTGCCCTATTGTCAAGTAACAGTGGTGATAAACTCCCCCAGCCTTTCCAAGGCACAATGTCCACAAACTTTTGCTAACAGTCTGAGGCCACCTATGGTGGGCTAAAATTTGCTACCCAAATTTGCTACCATGGATTATGAAATTACCTACCAGAAAGGGAAGGTGTCCTGGGTTGCACCCTCCTATTTACAGCACCCATGGCTCAACCATGACCCTTGGTAGCAGAGGCTGTTACTTAGTCCATATTCAGTGACTGGAGGTACTGTCAGCTATTACACATCAGCCTGGGTAAATAATTTCACTTTTCAGACTTAAGGGAGGCAGAGAATCCATGAACTAAATTCCAGTGGCTTAAAAAAATAAATGTGTGGTCCAAAAGACAGCTTATTTCCAAAGTTGAAAATTAGCTGCAGAATAAAGAAAAATTAGTGGTGTGAATATAAGAATCTACCATTTGCAAAAGAAGCACTATAGAAATAATAGGTGTGTGATCTGCTGTTAGAATAGTGAGAAGAAAAAAACAGGGGTAATGACCATGTGAGCCCCGAATGAGATCAAGATGCTAGTTAACATACCATTTGACCCTATGAATGCAGCTGACAATCAGACTTCTACTTGGCTCTCACTTTCTAGAACCACCTCTTCAACTTGAAGTATAAACAAGAGGAGTAGTTGTCAAGGGTCCATTATAGAGACAGTGTTACAGAGCAAACAGAAGGTCCATTATTGTCGCTGCCTTATGGAAAGATGCCTCTCAAAGCCAGAGATTTGTGAAAAGGAAAGGAAATGTTTATTTAATGCTATACAGAGTTAAAGTAGCAACTTAACTTCATTAAAATATCAAAGTCCTTCAGGATACCCACAGACGCCTACAGTGCTTCCTATCTCCCTCTGCCCCAATTCAGGGTACTGTAATTGCAAGGAAGAGAAGCACACGTCCGGGATCCAGGCTCTTGACACCGTCAGCTGTGTCGTCGTCCAGGCAGGATCTCTAATTAATCCAAAGCCATGTGGCACCTTCTCATGGCCTACTGGCAAGAGTTCTTTCACCCTTCTTTCAGGCAGTCTCTCTTGCTCCCAGGCCACACAGCCAAAGG